>PVHT020000065.1:1104996-1141449 GCA_004024745.2 Catagonus wagneri
TCATGGTTCTTAGTCGGATTCGTTAACCACTGAGCCACGAAGGGAACTTTTTTTTTTTTGCCTTTTTGTCATTTTAGGGCCGCACCTGCGGCATGTGGAGGTTCCCAGGCTAGGGGTCTTATCGGAGCTGTAGCCACTGGCCTACGCCGCAGCCACAGCAATGCAGGATCCGAGCCGTGTCTGCGACCTACACCACAGCTCACGGCAACGCCGGATCGTTAACCCACTGAGCAAGGCCAGGGACCGAACCTGCAACCTCATGGTTCCTAGTCGGATTCGTTAACCACTGCGCCACGACGGGAACTCCAGGGAACTCCGGGAACTCTTAATTTAAATTTTTTTTTGCTTTTAGGGCCATACCCATGGCATATAGAAGTTCCCAGGCTAGGGGTAGAATCGGAGCTACAGCTGCTGGCCTATACTACAGCCACAGCAACAGCAAGATCCAAGCTGTGTCTGTGACCTACACCACAGCTCACGGCAACACTGGACCCCCAACCCAGTGAGGGAGGCCAGGGATTGAACCCATGTCCTCCTGATACTAGTCGGGTTCATTACCACTGAGCCACAATGAACTCCTACTTGTATACTTCTGATGTCAGAATATTAACCAAACGTTAAAGATATTTGTTTAGATCAAATAGATATTTGTTTAGAATTTTGCTATATGCTGTATTTTTAGTATCAGGCCACTTAAAAGATTATTCTCTAGCTATACCATCCTATTAATAGCTAAAACTATATTTATTATTCCCATCTGGATATATATAACAGTCTACTTCCAAATCTGTCTATATTTAATAACTATTAAAGGGATAATAGAATACGTTATAAAGGACAAGAAAACGGAAGCTATTATAAAGTTATTTGAATAATTAAAGTGTGAAGTGACAGTGGCTTAGACCAATGTGCTAGCAATAGAGGGGATAGAAAGTGGTCAGATTTTGCATTTAATTTGAAATCAGAGTGAATCCATCAGAAGTGAAGGTTGAATAAACTGTCAAGTATAACTTCAAGGCGTTTGGCCTCAGATACTGAAAGGATGGATTTGCCATCAACTGAGATGGGTACAGTTTTGGATTGGGTGCTGGGAGAATGGTAGAGAAGTTTCAGACATGCTAAGTTTCAGCTGTCTATTGGCCATCCAACTGGAGATTTCAAGTAGGCATCTGAAAAATATCAATATGGAGTTTGGGAAAGAGAATTGGGATGGGGATATAAACTGAGAATACCTAGCATAAAGTTGGTATTTAAAGCTGCTAGACTGAATGAGATCACAATGAGTGAAGACAGAGAACAAAGAGCTGACCCCTGAAATTTCCCAATATTAAGAGATCAAGAAGAAGACAGCCCACAAGACTGAGAATGAATAACAAGGAATAAAGATGGAAAACCAAGAAACTGTGTATGCTAGGAGTTCCTATTATGGTGCAGCAGAAATGAATCCGACTATGAACCATGAGGTTGCCAGTTCGATCCCTGGCCTTGCTCAGCAGGTTAAGGATCTGACGTTGCCGTGAGCTGTGGTGTAGGTCGCAGACGCAGCTCAGATCTGGTGTTGCTGTGGCTATGGCATGGGCTGGCGACTACAGCTCCAATTAGACCCCCTAGTCTGGGAAACTCCATATGCCATGGATGTGGTCCTAAAAAAAAAAGGGAAAGGAAAAAAGAAAAAGAAAAAGAAAATGTTTATGCTAAAACCCAAGTGAAGACATTATGTCAAAGAAGAGAGTGATGAATGGTGTCAACTATTTTGCACACACAGATCAAGCAGGTGTGGAATAAGAATTAAGTATTAGATTTAGTAATGTAAAGGTCAGTTTAACAGAACAGTTTTGGTGGAGTAGTGCAGTGAAAGCTTGACTGGAATTAATTTAAAGAAAAAAAGTGAAAGAAGGTACTGGGGGTTTGAGAAAGTATGAAATAACTGTCTAGAATAGTGGATGAGTGAAAAAGTGAGTAGGAGACAGTCTTATTTGTCTACCAGCAAAAAAAAAGTTTCACTTGAGATTCATGGTCATTAAAGTGAGAACAGTCATTTTTCTATAGCTGTGTTCCACTGTAGGTATATGTGAAGAAAGGGGGAAGAAACATATTAACCAGGGTTTTTGTTTTGTCAACAATGAATGAGAGAGGAGAAGTAAAATGTATGTGCAAGAGCGTCATCAAGACTGCTCCGTGGTATTCAAGCAAGCCATGGAGGACATCCTGAGGTGAGGAATACAAAAAAAAAAAAAAAAAGGCAATAGGATCAATGCACTGTAGGTCCCAGTATAATCATGGTATTTAGAAATAAGTAAGCTAGAAATTCCCATCGTGGTGCAGTGGAAACAAATCTGACTAGGAACCATGAGGTTGCAGGTTCGACTCCTGGCCTTGCTCAGTGGGTTAAGGATCCGATGTTGCCGTGAGCTGTGGTGTAGGTCGCAGACGCGACTCAGATCTGGCGTTGCTGTGGCTGTGGCGTAGGCCGGCAGCTACAGCTTCAATTAGACCCCAAGCCTGGGAACCTTGCGGTACAGTAGAAAACTGACAGAACATTGTAAACTAGCTATAACGGAAAAAACAAAAATCATTATAAAACAAAAGAAATTAACAGGCATATTTTGTTGAAAAAACAGTTAAATATACATAGTATTTTACATAAAGTAGAAATATACTTTTGGAAGTGGAAAGACTAAACTTATACAAATGGTTCTAGAATGATGAAAACTATTTTACCTTATGGTTCTTCCTGGGGTTGGATACCTCAACAATTATAAACGTGAACAATTATTCCAGGTGAAAACATCAGTCTTTAAATATATCACATTTGAGTATCTGTGTTTGTATATTCTTCCCTGTGTTTTTCCTCAGAAAATTTATGGCAGTTTACAAGAATACAAAATAAAATTTGAAGCATATAAATATATAACAAATGTTGAAAAATAAGGTTGCTGCAACATGGATGGCCCTAGAAATTATCATGCGAAGTGAAACCAGTCAGACAATGAGACCCCAACATCAACCGCTACCACTTACATGTAGAAACTAAAAAAAGGACACAATGAACTTTGCAGAACAGATGCTGACTCACAGACTTTGGAAAACCTATGGTTTCCAAACGAGACAAGTTGCGGGGTGGGGGGATGCACTGAGGGTTTGGAATGGAAATGCTATAAAAATTGAGTTGTGATGATTTTTCTACACCTAAAAAAAAAAAATCCCTATTTAAGAAAAAAGAAAAAAAAGAAAAAGAAGGTTGCTGAATTATTACTCTAAAATAGAATTATCAAAAGTGGGACAATCCTTAAAGATACACTATCATACCAACTGCAGAGCAGCTCTTTCAAGCTTTAAAGCTTTACATTAAAATAGTGATCTAGGAGTTCCCATCATGGCTTAGTGGAAACGAATCCGACTAAGAACCATGAAGTTGCGGGTTCGATCCCAGGTCTCACTCAGTGGGTTAAGGATCCGGCATTGCCGTGAGCTGTGGTGGAGGTCGCAGACACGGCTCGGATCTTGCGTTGCTGTGGCTGTGGTGTAGGCAGGAAGGTACAGCTCCGATTAGAACACTAGCCTGGGAACCTCCACATGCCGTAGGTGTGGCGCTAAAATGACAAAAAGACAAAAAATAAAATAAAAGTGATTTAAATCTGAAAAACTTAGAATTAATTACTGTGATCTGGTACTGATTATATCTCCACAAAATCCTACCAGAGTCCACCGATTGTTCCAACGGTGTCAAAATTAAAATATTATATCCTGGGACATAAAATCTTTCAAATCAAATTACTTCCACATATTACTTCCTATATAAATTTTTCACAAGTTAAAACAAAATGTGATTTGCCAATTTAACCATCTCAAATACTATTTTAAATATGTTAATATTTAAAAAAAATTAAGATCTTTCCATTTCTACACCTATCCAAAGGCTCTTTCTGGAGTTCCCTTCGTGGCTCAGTGGTTAACGAATCCGACTAAGAACCATGAGGTTGCGGATTCGATCCCTGGTCTTGCTCAGTGGGTTAAGGATCTGGCGTTGTCGTGAGCTGTGGTGTAGGTTGCCGACGCGGCTCGGATCCCGCGTTGCTGTGGCTGTGGTGAAGGCCGGCGGCTACAGCTCCTGTTAGACCCCTAGCCTGGGAACCTCCATATGCCGCCGGTGCGGCTCTACATAAAGGCAAAAAGACAAAAATAAACAAAAAAAAAACAAAGGCTCTTTCTGGCACTGTACCAATATTAGTGTCTACTATGAAACTAAACAAAGCTTATACATATATGTTACATATAAAGTTATATACATAAACTTCATTATCAGACAAAAATTAATGGTAATAATCTATAATCATTGCAGCATATGGGCATTAATTAACTAGGATACTAGAACTTTTAATTTCTATGCATGCATTAAAAACTTGGTATTTTATTTCAGAACATATGTTTGATTAAGTGAACTCAAGACAGTACATCAAGACTTACTTTACTATTATACTAAAGTAAACTTCCCCACTATACTATCCCTTCTAAAGGAATGGCAAAGAAGCTACGTTTTGAGCTACAATTCCTTTTGTCATTTCTGACTGGATCAATACTAAAGACCAAATCCTGGCTGACCAGAGACAAAGCGGCCTGGCATGAAAAGATGAGCCCTTAGGAATTAGAACCGGGAAGAGAACTCATGATTCAAGTATGTAATTAGTAGATATTGAAGTAAAAAACTGTTGACAGGGAACTCATGAAATAGTATGACAGCCATGAGGCAAGCTATGAGAAAGATGTAATTACTTATCAACAATGACAGAAAAAGAGATAAACATTTGAAAGAGAATGACTGACTGAACGGGTAATGAGAAGCCAGCTGAGGATATGCATAGGTCATTCATGCTTACAGCTAAGCACTAGAGAGGAGTCAAACTTTTTTGCTATTTAGGTTCCTAATTTTGCATCTACTCCAAGTTTGTCCTATCAGTGCAACAGTTTCTGTTTTTTTGGATTTCTATGGCATAACTGTCTGCACTACTCCACTACTGCTCTACTTGATTTTACAATAATCTCTTCACTGCCTGAGGTCACTTGAGTAAATAAATCTTTGCTTTCAAAAACTAAAGAGGCTTCATTAGCCTCTTTAGGCATGCTTAGAATCTATAGTTGATTCTAACCAAATCACATTTCACATACTAGCTCCTAACGCATAATCTTCCGGATTTTCAAATTATTCCATTATTAATAAGCTAATGAATAAAAGAATGGCAATTCAACCAAAAAAAGACTGATAGCTGGATAGTCAAAGATAAGTGACTATAGAATTGTAATCTTTCATTTATGGCATACTTTTGCTTTACGACCCCCCCCCCCCCCCCGCCAGAACGGAAAATTGGCTTTATCTTGCATATTAAATCCCATCAACTGGTATTGGCCACACAAAAGTGAGTTGCTGAAAAGGATCCCAAAGCCACATCAAGGCCTCAGTAGGAAAGAGTACTTGATTTCTTGGCTGTGTTTTCTTGTCACGCATTGTTATAAGGATTCTCTTGGGGTCAGACTGTTTTTACAACAAGGCCTGTCTTAAACCATCTTAAATGTGAACGTCTATGTAAGGATGGTAAGGTCTTTGAAATGTTTTAAATCACTGTGGAAATTCAAAGAACATGAAGACATTGGTGGTTCATAAACCATATTTATTGCTCATCACTTGAGATGGTATCAAACTTGAAATGAACTCAATATTTATTCTCCTCTCCTATCCTGAATTACACCCTTTATTAGATAGACACAAGATAAAAATTAAGATAATATATTAATTTTAGACAGCAGTCCAAACTCTATGGTCCATCTTTATAATAACGGAAAAAACAAACTTTTTCTCTGAGGATATTTTAAGTTTAAAACAATCCGGGCTTTGCTTACTTCTCAACACTTCTTCACAGAAGAGGAGACTGGACTATATATTCCCTGAAATCTCTTCTATCACTGACATTTCTCAGTTCTTATAGAGTTTAGGGGCATATTCTACAACACTGTGAAAACGGGAACATTCTTTGAGTAAACATTTATGTTTAATTGTACAAATTTGTAAAGTATGAATGAGATTAGTCAACAAGGCACCAAAGGTGAAATAATTTTAAATACTATTGGGGGAAGAGGAAGAAGTGACATTTATTGAGATACCTGTCATATTCTTTACATATCTCATTTCATTTGCTCTCAAAGATAACTCTGGGAAGTAAGCTTTATTATTTCATCTTGAAATGAAGAAACAGAGGCTCAGTTAAGTTTAAGTGGATTGCCCAGAGATACTAAGGTAAGTGATAGAGCCAGGATTCAAAGCCTGGTTTATAGCTCCAGCATCATACTCATTGCATGAATTAAGTAAAATACCAAAGAACACTGTACATTTCAAGTGAAATGATTTTAAACTGTTTTGTAAATCAGGTTTTGTTCACATAGAGCAAACGGATTTTCTCTCTATATAAAAAAATTGAAAGGCATTAATGAAAAAGTTGTTCATGTTTCTAAAATACATCAGTGTATTCACTGACGAACGATCCCAACAGAATAGGAAACACTTGTTCTAAGTGCTGTGACATAACACATACGTTCCCACGAGTGAAACATGCACTGGCTGAGTCTCTTTTGCTTGGTTAGATCTTACTCTCTCTCCAAGAAAACTCCGTTGAAGATCAATTTCAAGCACCAGGTAATAAGTTACAACGAAAATATAAATGAGCAAACTTCCTCAAGACAAAGGTTTTATTTTTTAAAGTGCAATATGCCTTTATCCCCCAAGTGAAAAAGACAAGAGAAGACAAATGTAATCTTCCGCCAGCACCTTGGTTCTGCACAGCCTTCTCCGAAAAAGCCAAGAGGCAAGAGGCGCCAGCAGCCAAACCTCGTGCAGATGCTCTTTTCTCCAGCGAACCGGTGCCCCTGCTTTTCGTATCCCGCATCCCGGTCCCCTCTGGTGGATAAGGCGGCCGCCGCGCCCTCTTTCGGCTTCTGGGCTATGACAGTGCAAGAGCGGGTGCGGGGGGGCCGCTCCTGGGACAAGCTCCCGACACTTAGGCACACAACTCTAAGGGGGAAATGCCACTGACTCAAGTTGGTACTTCCCGAGCCTACGCCTGGGCTCTCCCGTTCCCTTCCCTCCACCTCCGTTGCCAACTCCATCAGGAAAACGTGAACCTCCTCGGCGCCGCCACCGGGCCTTTTACAAACTCTCGCAGCACCTACCATCCCTCCCCAGTCCTCTTCAGGGCCCCTCTTGGGTTTTGCAGGATAACAAGCTCTTCCCTTACCTCTCCCGCACTAGCCTCTCTGGGAAGGGAAGGTGGAGAAAACCGGCGTCCGGCAGAGCTCGCGTCCCGCAGTAGCCGCGCCCGCCGTCCGCTCCGCCTCTTCTCGAGCCCCGTTCTCCCCCTGCCCCCTGAGACCACGCCCCCGCCGGTGAGGCGCTGCCACGGGGGTGGGGTGCGCATGCGTGCAGAGGGTGAAGCGGGAGGGCGGAGAACCGGAAACTTAGACCAAGTTCCGAGCCCCGCCCCCGTCGCGCGCATCGTCGCCTGGCCCTGAGGACCTGCCGCCTACCCCTCCCGGACCGCCGACCTGTCCGGCCCTCCCGTGCGCCATGTCTGGTTCCTCCAGCGTCGCCGCCATGAAGAAAGTGGTTCAGCAGCTCCGGCTGGAGGCTGGGCTCAACCGCGTGAAGGTGAGCGGGGGCGGGCAGCGAGGGGGTGGGGGAGGGGCGGGAGGGGGAGGCGGGCGAGCTGGCGCTGCAGCTGTAGCCTCCCCTGGGGGATGCGCACTCGGCGGCAGAGATCCCGGCGGTTCTCGCCTATCGGAGGAACGCACGCTCGGCTGCGGGAATCCTGGCGGCCCGCCCTGGAGAAGTAACGGCGCGGGTCGGCCCTGTGGTTCGGGGGTCCGGTTAGTGCTTTCCGCCCCAGACTCTGCCAGGCCGCTGGCCCCTTTCGGAACGGCGGCTTTCCGCATTCCGGCCCTGCTCCCTCCGCCTCCCTCTGCTGCTACTCCGCGCCGCGTCGCCTGCAGCTGCGCCCCCGCGCCGTCCGCACCCTTCTCCGCCCAGTTCACCAGCTCCCCGGCTTCGTCACCTGGCGGGCTTTTATCCGAGTTCGGATTCAGAACAGACATGTTTTTTCTCTTCATGGCAGAGCTTTCCCGGAATCCACTCCCTTTAGTATAGATTCTTACTTCCAGCTCCTCTCATTCACCGAACGTGAAAACAATTCTTGCTAAACTTTCTAGGTTAAAGAAGCGTGCTTTGGAAATGTCCCCAGGGTCTAAGGTCACCACTGGTGCCCGGTGTAGCCTGGTACAAAGCGCGCGTTTCGATTCTGTTTGGCAGTTTGCTGCTTTCCGACCTTGGGATATTTGCTGGTCCGCAGACCCGAGAAAGTAATTAGGGTGGACCAGTGTTATTTTGGCGTCGACTTAGCATTGACCTCGCCCTGGAGTATTTACTTTTGAGAAAAAGCCTTTGGCGTGTGTTGATATGATTTGCTTCTGTGTTCATCAAGCTGCTTTTTACTTCCCCCTGAAATGTTTTGTGGAGTAAGATGGTCTCGCATTTATCTATTTCCTTAAGTAGAAATTTCAGGGACCCAGTTTACTCTGTAAGGTCACCTCAGAAGGGAAGGGAAATTCCCATCCGTCTTGGGATGGGATTTCCCTCCCTTCTTGTCCGTTAAGTGCTGTAAACTCCTTTGACGTTTGGAATCCATTTCTCTAATCACCAGATTCTTACCTTATTCCAGTCGTTTATGGTTAGTCTTGTTTGGATTTAACTCTGAAATCATTGTTATTCAGATGTGATTTATCATAGATTAGAGTGGCCCTAGGAAGGGAGAATGGGAGGAGGGGGCAAAAGACTAGTTGAAAGCAGTAACTGTTAAGTAGGGCTGTTTAGCCCTCGTCTCCGAAGAAAAATGACGTGGAATCCCTGTACTAATAGAGTACGCTAGAGTGCTTTACTGTGAAAAACTTAGCTCCTCCAGTAATACCCAGCGTTATGCCAAGCATCCTATATTTAGGAGACTTTTGAACATTAAAGCCACCACAAGTGATTTGGTTCTGGAAGTCTGGGTTTGTCTGATGCCAGGGCTGTATGTAAGGAAAGGAGGCACTGTATCTTGGGATTTTAAATGGGCTTTTCTTTAGACATGTTGCAAAATGTGGCTGGTTCGATTTCATTTTGTCCTTCTGTTTTACCTGTGACTCTGTGCTAGATGCTTTTTTAGTGATATTTTACTTTTGAATTAGCACAGGTTTACTTTTTAAAACTTTATGTTTGAGTAGTTCATATAAATTATCACAAGTGTTTGACAAACTCAGCCAGATGTCAGGTAACCGGCTGTACATTTCATTCCCAACCCAAGGCACTGATAATTATGCCAGGATTATAGGGTGGATGGATGGTAATTATTACAGTGCCTTAGAGGCTTGCAGCTTGTTTTGAGTTTTGGAGCCTTTGTCTCCATTCTACCCAGCGAATGGAATTCTCACTGATCATTTTCTCACTCGTGGTTACTTGGCTGGATCTGTTGTCATAGAGATCTCAGTTTAAATGTCACCTCCTCAAAGAGATCTTTTCTGAGGTCATGATCTAACAAAACACTCTTTTTCCACAGAGCACCGTGTCTATCTTTTCATCTAAACTGTCAGATCTATAACATCAGGGACCTGGCTGTTCTTGCCTATCCTCAATACCCAGAATTATATTTGGCACATAGAGGTCCTGAGAAGTTTGTGAAAGGGAGTTTGGTTGGAGCCTACCTACACTTTGGGCAGAAAATTAACAGATACTTTCCTGTATTCTTACTGCTGGTTAATGTGAGTGAATGAAACCAAGTTATAAGACAGTGAAAAATGATACCACCATTGCTCCTTCGTAGCTGCACCTTTGCTGGGGAGTAGGGTGGCTATTTGTTGTATTTACTTACACAGTTGTTAAATAAATTTATGGAACTCATTACCCTGGACTGGAGTATAAGCCAAAAATACAGATTTCAAGAAGAGTTTGGTTCATCTCATTATGATGAATCCTTTTACCAGGTTAATGTCTAGGGTACAGCTGTCATCTGCAAGGTTTCTTTGTATAGAGAGCATTTATGATGCCCTTAGCTCCTTTTCAAATATTACCAAATATTACCCAGCCAGAATGGACACCTGTTCTCACCTTCCTTGAGGATAGTTAAAACAGAGAATAAAATAAATGATTATTTTCCTTATCTTCCTAAGCCTCAAGAGTTAGGATATTGTATTTATTTGAGACATCTTTCATTCATATCTGAACCGTTCATTTGTTTTGGTATCCTGCATCACACCTTACCAGAATGTAGGTAAATAGTAGATATTTAAGTGATACATGACATAAAGGAAATAACTATGGTTCCTAGTCGGATTAGTTTCCGCTGCGCCACAACAGGAACTCCAAAGGAAATAACTATGAAGCCAAAGTTCTTTAAGTCCTGTTTGAGTGGTACTGCCTATTATGAAAATTATTAAATCACATTTAAGGCAGATATACAGTTTCTTAAAGGCAGCCTGCTCAGCAAAATTGTTAAAATAAACTGGTTTGCTTATCAGCCCCTCAATCACATGACACTGAACAGATACTGTCACACTGTCCAGTTTTATAACATTAAACAGACTGATGGTACATAATACCAAAACAATGAACTGTTCATTCAGAGTAGCATTTTCCCAGTATACTGCTTTCAAGTCAGAGTGGTAGTTTACCAGCAGCTTAACACTTTTTGCTTAACCTGTAATATTCTTCATACTGTTTTTAATAAAGAACAAGACTGTTGGGTACTCTCAGGGTTACACTAGAACAGCCTCTTTATTAATAAACTAGCAAGGTGAGCTGAATATATGACTTTTGACCTTAAATTAGTACATATCTTCTTTGAATTAAGAGAAGTGTTTTTTGGAGTTCCCGTCGTGGCGCAGTGGTTAACGAATCCGACTAGGAACCATGAGGTTGCGGGTTCGATCCCTGCCCTTGCTCAGTGAGTTAACGATCCGGCGTTGCCGTGAGCTGTGGTGTAGGTTGCAGACGCGGCTCGGATCCTGTGTTGCTGTGGCTGCGGCGCAGGCCAGTGGCTACAGCCCCGATTAGACCCCTAGCCTGGGAACCTCCACATGCTGCGGGTGCCGCCATAAAATGACAAAAGGCAAAAAAAAAAAAAAAAAGAGAAGTGTTTATTGGCAGGTATTTTTGAAGATTTGAGAAAGCTTTATTTGAAACATTTTCACTATCCGCGATCCCTCTCCCCAACCCCTTCTGTTATATATAGGTTTCCCAGGCAGCTGCAGATTTGAAACAGTTCTGTCTGCAAAATGCTCAACATGACCCCCTGCTGACTGGAGTCTCTTCAAGTACAAATCCTTTCAGACCCCAGAAAGTCTGTTCCTTTTTGTAGTAAGGTAAGTTTCCTTAAATAAAAACAACAAAACCCCAGAGTTGGGGTCAAGTACTTTCTTTACAGCACTTACAAGTTGAGTAAGATCATCCCATACACTTTTGTTTGTCACTTGGAGTTTACAGTCTTTGTTTTGTGAGGATTGATGAAATTTGCTGGTTAATAGTCATGAAAACTTTCTTTTTAACCAGAAAAGGTTAATCCTCTGACTTAATAATCATATAGAGGGCATAGCAGTTACTAGAATTACTACAAAATTTCACTGCTATGGCAAGCCGTGTTACCTTTTATAGCGTTGGCCTAATGGTATATTCTGGTGTCCCCAAATACTAGTTAAATAGTTAAGTTTTATTTTGTGTACCTAGCAAATGTTATACACAATTTTAAAACCTGCATTGTTTATGGTGGTGATTTTTAAAGTACTGTCACTTGATTTGGATTAATTATGATCCAATAAAACACAATAAGGAACTGGGAGTTGTGAAATAAGAGAAACTCCGGAGATAGCTGAATAAGCTGATATGGTGCTGGGCATTTGGAGGGGTGAATAATAGGTTTTTACTTTTATTATTGTTTGTTAGGTAAAGACAAGAGAGAAATGAGGTGAGTAAGTTCATGGTGGCAGACAGTGTATTGGATTTCAGAGGATCAAGAAACTAAAGCTGGTTTAAAGCGTACTTTTACATGGTAACCTGTAACCTTAACAGAACAAATGTCAATGTATACAAAAATATAGTATTAAGAATAGAGATGTGACCAAAACACATGATATGGATAATTGAAAAGTACCTTTTATAAATCTATAGGACTAGTCAGTGTTTTTTATACACATTAATCTATAAGAAGCAAACTTTAAAAATGCTTAAAAAAAGAAAGAAAAAAAGGACAACTCCATATGGCACACACCCTTTGCAAACATTCTGACTACTCAAAGTCCAGGAAGCTACTTCCTAAAATACCACATTACATAGTTGTGCCCTCCCTAATTAGGCTTTGTAGACTTGGGAGTGTCCAGGAAGTCTGTATGTAAAACATGTTTCCAGTAAATATAATGATTGGTTGAATTGGTTAAGGTTTTCCTTTGACTTTAAGGAAGTAATTCTTTTTAATAGTCTAGCACCTTCATATTTAAGAGTTTAATAGTTCCTTGCTTCTAGCAGTATTAATTCTGCATGGGTTTTTGAAAGTTTCATATTCCTGTTTATTAAAGGTGGTTTTTAAACCTCTCTCCTTCTTATATTCTCTTCATAAAGTATTTATTTGCTTTTAAAATATTGTTAAGCTCTTTCATAGCAGTTTACAGATGTGTTTAAATGACTTCCTCAGAGTTTAAATATGGCTGGGATAGGAATCCAGATTTTCATAGTTAAAATTAATGGCTATTAATCCTGGCAGTTTTACTACAGCATTGTAGATATTATGATTTGAAACACTTTGGGCTAGGAAAAGACTATTTGGCTATAAAAGCACTTCTTCTCAAACTTGAACGTATCTCCAAATCACTTTGTTAAAATATAAATTCTGATTCAGTAGGTCTGGGGTATTATACTGATGTTGGTGTTCCTAGGCACACTTGAGTGGCATGGATGCAGAGAATACTCATAGCTTTTTAAAAAAAAATAGTTTACATAATTTTTTTTTTTTTTTGTCTTATCTGGGGCCGCACCCACGGCATATTGGAGGTTCCCAGGCTAGGGGTCTAACAGGAACTGTAGCTGCCGGCCTTTGCCACAGCCACAGCAACGTGGGATCCGAGCCGCATCTGCAGCCTACACCACAGCTCACGGCAATGCCGGATCCTTAAGCCACTGAGCGATGCCAAGGATCCAACCCCGCAACCTCATGGTTCCTAGTCGGATTCGTTAACCACTGAGCCACGACGGGAACTCTGAGTTTACGTAATATTTTAAAAGCATAATTTAGCAATAAATAGTACAAAGTATTAAAATAGACATTACTATGATTAGCACACCTAGAAATAACCACTGTTTACAGGTATACCCTTTTAAGGAAAAATATTTAAAATAATGATCACAGTATTCAGTTTTTAGTTTTTTAAAAACACTTGAATTTTCTTATTTAATAGTCTTTGTAAGTTCCCTTGTGGTCAGGATTTGGTGCTTACATTTAATAGTCTTTGTAACTGAGATTTTCTGTGGTTGTACTATAAATTTATACTTCATGGGATATTGAGGTTTTCAAATTCGAGGCTACAATGAGGTGAAGGTCTTGGCACCTATATGTATACTTTACCTATTTCTTTAAAATAAATTTCTGCAAGTAAAATTATTCAGTAAGGAATGACATTTAAAATTTAATAACCTTGATAATTACTGCATTACTCAGTTTCGCTGTTCCACCAGAAGTTTAAGTACTTTTTTGCTGAGCCCTTGACAGACCTCAGACTATATGCTATTTTCTGCCCATTTTTTGAATTTACACTAATTTAAATATATTAAATGAAACTAAACATTATCTTCACCGATTGTTTACGCTTCTTGAACATTTTTGTAATGAACAGATTTTTAAATAAGTATAAAGAACCTGTGTTACTATCCTCAATTGGTTTAATTTTTATTAAAAAGAAGTAGAAGATACTTTTTATACCTTTTCATATAGGTAACTTATCCTGAAGTTGTTAGGCCCATGTTTTTAGTTTTTAACATATATTGTTTTATAGTTTTAAAACATAGTTTTTTTTGTTTTTTTTTTAATTGGTCACCCCTGTAGCATATGGCAGTTGCCCAGCCAGGTTGAATCTGTGACCTATGATATGGCAACACTGGATCCTTAACCCAGTGCCCTGGCTGGGGATTGAGTCTGTGCCTCCACAGTGACCTGAGCTGATATAGATTCTCAATTCAGTGTACCAGAGTGGGAACTCCAACATAGCT
The DNA here is from genome assembly GCA_004024745.2 of Catagonus wagneri. NCBI lineage: Eukaryota > Metazoa > Chordata > Mammalia > Artiodactyla > Tayassuidae > Catagonus > Catagonus wagneri. Next base: position 1,119,320 of record PVHT020000065.1, read on the forward strand.
ATTATTTTTATAGAACTATTGCACTATTTTCTGAGATTGTGTTAATCCATAGATTGTTTTGTCTTTCTGTATAGTATTGCTAATAGTATTTCACCATCATGTGTATAAACGTTATTTTATTTATCCATGCCCCTACTGAGTTGCATTTAGGCTATTTCTAGTTCTTTGCTGTTAAAACATTATAGTGAATATCCACATATACATTTTTCTGTGAATAAGTTTATATAGGTAAATAGAAATGATTGCATCTTGCTTTCCCTCAGTGGTATTGTTTTTTTTGTAGGGGTATTCAGATTTTTCTCAGCTTGAGCGATTTTTTTTAATTTTTAAATTTTTTTGTCTTTTGTCCTTTCAGGGCCACACCCATGGCATATGGAGGTTCCCAGGCTAGGGGTTGAATTGGAGCTGTAGCCGCTGGCCTGCACCACTGCCACAGCAAAGTCAGATCTGAGCCATGTCTGCGACCTATACCACAGCTCACAGCAACGCTGGATCCCAACCCACTGAGCGAGGCCAGGGATTGAACCTGCAACCTCATGGATTCCTTTCTGCTGCGCCATGATGGGAACTCTGATTTTTATATTCATTTTTTTTTTTTTTTAACTAGGAACCAGAGTGTATTTTGACTATGATCTTGGCAAGTAAGTCTTTAGTCAGTTTGTTTATAAACTCTCAATTATATGTATTTCAGAGTGGTTCTGAAAGCTGTGATAGAAAGTTAACATTCTACACCACAGTCATTTTCTATTTTGTCCCCCCCCCAGAGATCTGTGATGTTGGCTTTTTCTTTTTTAAAAAAAATTACAGGCTTAGTTTAAGTTCTTTATGAGCTGATATTCAAATGAATGACCTAAAAGTTAATGTAAGACATACTGCTATTCAGAAAAAAGCTATTGTGCTCGTGATACTTTATCCTGATTTACTTTTTTTTTTATTTTAGGTTTTCTAAACCACTTCTCATGAACCAGTGAATATTCCAAGGCGAGCTGAATTTGAAGCCTGATAAAAGCCTATCTCTGTAACACGTGCCATACTATACAAAACAAACTTATACTTTTGTCAGTCCTTAACATCTACCTCTCTGAATTTTCATGAATTTCTTTTTCACAAGGGTAATTATTTTATATGCACTGGCAGCAGCATACAATAAAATACTTAGTATAAATGTTTTTTGATTATGATATTTTATATTATTGGTATTAAATACACTATGTATTAATTTGGTTTGAACACCTAAAAAGAATGACAATTTTCCCAAAATCATTACGGGTTAAGTTTTTTAAGTGTTTGTTCCATCAGCTCATTTCACTTAACTTTATGCCCTACATTTACAAGATTGCTGGAGAATTAAGTTGCAAGCTTACTTTTTTAAGGTCAGGAGAAGGCTGATAATAATAGTTTCTGTTAGTGAATTATTTACAGGGTTAACTTTGTTTTCTAATGAACTTTCATATTGGTTATTAACACTATACCTAAAAGTTATTTACTTTTATAATAGGTGGATTTCCTAATAAGTAAAGATTTGACATAAGAATTCCATTAGGAAGCGTACAAAAAACTTCAGAGCCTGATAGAATATCTTAATGGAGTACTACTGTACAGTGCAGTGAAGTAAGAAGTACCAAGAGAAAAGGAACTAAAGATTAGCTTCAGTAATTTGCAACTTTTGCTTTAAGTCTCTGGTAAACAATTTTGATTTAAAATGTTTTACCCTTCTCAAAAGGCTTAAGGAAATGTTAAAACATCCTAGAAACATCACCCCCAATATATATTTTCAGGAAACAATTAAAGATTAGTCTGACAGGAAATCAGTGGGTTACACAGAATCTACCCAAGCACTGTTTCTTTATATTCCATAAAAGTACAAATGAGAATGTTAGTTTGAATCGATCCGATTTAAAACATTCTAAAGAGAACTGAATTTTATGAAACTTAAATTGAACTTGAACTTAGCAAAATGATTTTTATTGTATTTGCTACATAAATAGTGGCCACACATGACACTTGTCTAGACATGAAGGAAGATTTATGAAATCAGTAAATGCCATTCTGAATGAAAATGGTCTTTTTTTCATAAATTCAAGGTAGGTTTATTCAGCACAGTCCAATACAATTCCTTCAGAACTCTATAAATGGAATTTTCTTCTACTGGTATCCATTTCCCGAGGCTGAAAATTAGGAAAGAAAAAAAGTAAACAATCTTTACTTTTTTGGGTAGAGTGCTAAAAAAACACCTCTTGGTTTATCTAAAAAAAAAAGAAACGGTAGAGTGCTAAAAAACACCTCTTGGTTTATCTAAAAAAAAAAAAAAACACAGAATCGGTAGAGTGCTAAAAAACACCTCTTGGTTTATCTAAAAAAAAAAAAATCGGTAGAGTGCTAAAAAACCTCTTGGTTTATCTAAAAAAAAAAGAACCGGTAGAGTCCTAAACACCTCTTGGTTTATCTAAAAAAAAGTAAATTATCTATGGGTACAGTGCAAAAAAAAAAAACACCTCCTGGTTTGTATATAAAAAAAAGTAAATCTATGGGTAGAGTGCTAAACACCTCTTGGTTTATCAAAAAAAAAAAAAAAGTAAATACAATGTATGGGTAGAGTGCTAAAAAAACACCTCTTGGTTTATCTCAGACTATAAACAGTTAAGCCTTTAGGTTTAATATAAAAAGTATTGGAAATTACTGTTCCAGTATGTGTGTGTATAATATATGAGCTTTCATTTATATTTTAAATGATCTCTACATTTTACAGAACCACTACAGTAACAGTTTTCAAGCATGCAGCAGAAGTATTACAATACAGGCTCATAAACAGACTGCCAGCCCACTCTGTAAGTTACTGACTCAGTAGGTCTGTGGTTCAACAGTCTGTCTTCCTAACAGGTTCTTAGGTCACACTGCTGGTCTCACTGATCTATAGGATACTTCAGATGAACTAGCATTGATCTCTAGACAAGAGCACCGTATCAAGAGATTGGTTCTTTCTAGCTTGTGGAAAGAAATTTAGAAGTATAATTTAAGGTATAAACACCCAATGCTTAAAGTACATGATTTTATTCTCATTTCATACTTTAGAAATTGTTTAAACGGATTTTCAGAGAGTAAACACATACCTTATGGACCCATTCATATTCTCCATATTTAGAATCAAAGGTTCCTTTCTGAAGAGATCTTAACTTTAAGGTAAAACGTGGACCAAGTTCCTGAATTCCCACTTTCTTTTCACTCTTGAATATGTATCTTCAAAGATAAAGAATATAAGAGTTAAGAAAATTAGTCTGAATGAAGCCAAATGTTACTTCTTTAATATAACAGGGTTTAAAAGATATTTTCTCATTTACAGTTCTCAGAATACAACAGAATACAAGTTTATTTAGAAAATGCACTTCATGATTGAAGTCCAAGGAGTTAAAGCATTTTCCTCACCTGTGAAATCTGAAGAAGATATAATCCCGCTGATTATGGAACGTGGCAACCTGCCTTCCAATAAATTGAGGATTATGGGGAAAAAGAGATGCAAACATACGTCCAATAGAATGACCTAGCCGTGTTGTAAAATTGTTCAAAATTATTTCAGGTGTGTGTTCTGTGGGGTCCTTGCCTCTTCTCTAGAAAAAATGAAAAATCACAGTAACAAACTGGCAAAACTATATCTCACTGCAATTTCAAGTTCTGGAATTTACATGACAAATTCAAAAATTTTAGTAACAACACAAGATTACTCATCAAATCCATGAGATGTATCTAAAATTATTTAACATGCTGGAGTTCCAGTCATGGCTCAGTGATTAATGAACCCGACCAGCATCAACGAGGATGCAGGTTTAATCCCTGGCCTCGCTCACTGGTTTAAGAATCTGGTGTGGCTGTGGCGTAGGCCAGCAGCTACAACCCCGATTCGACCCCTAGCCTGGGAACCTCCATATGCCATGGGTGTGGCCCTAAAAAGACAAAAGACAAAAAATAACATGCAGTGAACGCACCAAAAAGAAATTAATACTAAAAAGTGACGTTTCATAGAAATGATGGCTACTGCCTATCTGCCATTATAATCGCTCAAGAAATCAGTCAGGGAGTTCCAGTTGTGGCTCAGTGGTTAACAAATCCGACTGGGAACCATGAGGTTGTGGGTTCGATCCCTGGCATCACTAAGTGGGTTAAGGATCCGGTGTTGCCGTGAGCTGTGGTGTAGGTTGCAGACGCGGCTCAGATCCCGTGTGGCTGTGGCGTAGGCTGGCGGCTACAGCTCCTGTTAGACCCCTAGCCTGGGAACCTCTACATGCCGCGTGTGTGGCCCTAGATAAGGTAAAAAGACAAAAAAAAAAAAAAAAAATCAGATAAAACTACTGATTTAGATACTGACTCACAGACTTTGAAAAACTTACGGTTTCCAAATGAGACTGGTTGAGGGGTGGGGGGATACACTGAGGGTTTAGGATGGAAATGCTATAAAATTTGGCTGTGATGATTATTGTACAACCATAAATGTAATAAAATTGAGTAATAAAAATAATAAAAAAATTAAAAAGTCATGTTTGAACACATACACACACACAAAGCTACTGCTTTAACCAGGAAAGCAAGTACCATTAATTATTAAAATCAATTAGGGGAGTTCCTATTGTGGCACAGTAGAAATGAATCCAACTAGTATCCAGGAGGATGTGGGTTCAATCCTTGGCCTTGCTCAGTGGGTTGAGGATCCAGCATTGCTGTGAGCTGTGGTGTAGTTCACAGACATGGCTCGGACCCCCATGTTGCTATGGCTGTGGTGTAGGCCAGCAGCTGCAGCTCTGATTCAACCCCTTGCCTAGTAACTTCCATATGCTGTGAGTGAAGCCCTACAAAGCAAAAAAAAAAAAAAAATCTCTAGGTTATAGCATTTACTACTAATCAAATACTGTAAGGAGACCAATGCCAATCAGATTTTGCAAAAAACTTACCTTAATTTCTTTACGCAGACGAACACTGCTCATTTTAAAATGTGCAGTTGGACCATTTGGCAAATGACTCAGAATTAATCCATCTGTTCACAAAGCTAAGAACACACTGAACTCTGTAATCTAAATCTTTAATTGTTTAAACAACTAGTCCTCTGTATGCCCAAAGGCCTCTAAAATCTTTAACTAGGAGATTAAGTGGGTGCATGTATGCCTATGGCCTAAGAGATTTTCTTTACCCAAAACTCAGGACACATAAGTCAACCTAAATCTTTCAGAAAAATAGAGTAAACCTATAGTCCTACTTCTCACAATATGATTAAATAGCTCATCAGCCTCAACAGGGTATGTTTAGCATTCAACCGAGGTAGGCGAAAAGAGTTAAAACCCACTACTCTAATACTCTAACAGGAATAAGAAAAGGATGAATTTCTAGCATAACTGTAGCACTGCCAATAGAATAAAGGTTTACCTCCATGTTCAGAGGCTTTATAATGCTTAAAAGGCACACTTTCATACATCTGTATATATACTTCATATGTTTGTAAGGTGAGGCTATGGTGTCAATTTTGGGTATCATTCCACAAGACCAAAGACTCAAAACTCTCTTCTGGAAATCAAAGTTACTAGTGTTCTCAAGAAACAAACTCTTAATTCTTGTTGTTGTTGTTTTTTTTTTTTTTTTTTTTTGTCTTTTTGCCTTTATCTAGAGCCGCACCTGCGGCATATGGAGGTTCCCAGGCTAGGAGTCTAACAGGAGCTGTAGCCACCGGCCTACACCACAGCCACAGCAACGCGTGATCCGAGCTGTGTCTGCAACCTACACCACAGATCATGGCAATGCCGGATCCTTAACCCACTGAGCAAGGCCAGGGATCGAACCCGCAACCTCATGGTTCTTAGTCGGATTCGTTAACCACTGAGCCATGAAGGGAACTCAAGCTCTTAATTCTTGAGATTACCAAAATTTAAGCTCAACCAATTAATTAACCACTTACTGATTAACCACTACAAACGGAGAAGGAGGTTAGACACCTTATACTACAAATGAAGTCTGAGACACCTACCTACAATTAGCAGGGATAGCAGCCCAAGGACTTTAGAAGTCTGAAATGCAAGTGAGACTATACAACATACCTCAAGTCTTCCGTTAGTACAACTTGACTCTTAAATACTGAACCTTAAAAGGAGGTCAGAATTCGACTGTTTCAAGTCTTATCTGCACACAATACGAGTTTTACAAAACAGATTTGCCATTTTTTTATATATGCATCAATCTTCTCACATTTATCTAAATTAGAAACCATGGTTATCTTCAACTACCTCCTCTTCCACCAAATTCTATCTACTGCTTTTACCTTCCTAAATTCCTCACTTCTACAGCCTCCTCTTTACCTTGTTAGTGTCTTAACTGAGGTCCTGGAGATTTTCCACCCAGATTATGAAAACAGTACCCTGCTTGGTCTGGCCTCTCTCACCATTTCAAGTACGTCTAATATAAACTATATCAGTTGGATTTAGGCCTTGGTTCTGTAAGTACTAAGCTATGGGACTCAGATGTGTCATGACTGTATCTGTACCACAGTTTCTCATCATGTGATAAGTGAAAAAATTATATACTTTGAGTGTTGACAGCTGTAGCTAATTTCAAACTACTGTCACCGTAGATTCATCTATAAAGACATTAGCACTCATATTGTGGTTCCAAACTACCTTTCAAACCTGTGGTCTCCCCATATTGTTTCCTAACCCACAGGCACTGACACCATCTCTTACCCACGTTAATCCTATATATATATATATTTTTTGCTCTTGCTATTTGAAATATCTGCAATATTTTACCCATCCATTAAGGCCCACTTCAAATGCCACTACTTTTTACGTAAGTCAAAATTAAATTCTAAATATTCTCAGCTGTTACTATAGCACTTCACTTATTTTGAGTTTTAGTCATGTAAATGCCTAACTATTCCATGAACTCTAAGACAGATCTATTTCCGATCAATACTAGTACCTATCACACAACAGGTTATCAGTAAATGTTTGATTTCTTTCCTTCCCTTCTGAGATTCACCAAAGGTTCAACCTCATGAGGTACAGCCCAAAGTTCTCTGTATCATTTGTACATTGACAAAAATCATAAAAATCCTAAGGGGGTTAAGAGAGGTATGCCATTTCTTTCAACCTAAAAAAAGGCTTGAATCCTTTCTAGCACGTTCCCACTGAATTTTTGGTTTGTGTCAAAAGAAACTACAGGGAGTTTCGTGGCACAGCAGTTAATGAATCTGACTAGGAACCATGAGGTTGCAGGTTCGACCCCTGGCCTCGCTCAGTGGGTTAACTATCCGGCATTGCCGTGAGCTGTGGTGTAGGTCACAGACGCGGCTCAGATCTGGCGTTGCTGTGGCTGTGGCGTAGGCCGGAAGCTACAGCTCCGATTCAGCTCCTAGCCTGGGAACCTCCATATGCCATGGGTGCGTCCCTAAAAAAAACGCAAAAAAAACCCCAAAAACCAGAAACTACAAAATACAAACATATCAATTCCTCAGTACCTGTGTTGTACAAAAGGCTTTATTTAAGTTATTGCTAATCTCTAACAACAGACCATGCAAAATAGGAGCCATTATCCCAATTTCAGGGAAGAGTCTAAGGAGGGTCAGGTAGATTCGCCCAAGTTTCAGAGCTAGGTGGCAGATTTCAACTGGGGTGTGATTACCCCTGAGCCCAAGCCCTTGACTGGCAACTTGAATTTAGAAATTACATAGAGGCATTTTGTCATCACTGACAGGCCTGAAAGTAGCTTTTAGAACTCAAAGGCCAGGAATGCAAAACATCCTACAAGGTGCCAAGAGTATAGCACAAAGACTTAGCCTACCTCAAATTTCCATCTAAAAATAATAAATAGAGGACACAGTCTCTTTAGAAAAAGCCTCCAAGCTTCCTAGTACGCCACCTTTAGTAAAAAGCCTACTACAGGCCAGGCTCTATACCTTAGAAACATAATCCATTTAATGTGGAAACCCAAAAGATAGGTATTATTGTCTGCATTTAAAACATGAGGAAAATGGACTTCCCTGGTGGATCAGTGGGTTATGGATCCAGAGTTGTCACTGCTATGGTGTGGGTTTGATTCCTACCCCAGGAACTTCTGCATGCTGGGGTACAGCAAAAAAAAAAAAAGGGGGGGGGAGACTGCATGACTAACAAAAATAGCAAGTAATAAACTCCGTATTTGATATCACATCTGCCTGACCCAAAGCCAGGAGGCTACTGTTAAGGATAACTGACCAAGTTCTTTTCTAGAACAGTCAAAAATTGACACCCCTATATATTTCCACCACATGGCACATAATAGCCCTTCCTGTATCTTTAGACAGCTGTCACATTCCTAGATTCTAATCTACATGCTGAATATCTTCAGTTCTTTCAACTTTTCTCCAAGTACCATTATTAGGAGTCATGATTTGGTTTTTGTGAGCCCATGTTAAGTCTTTAGGAATCAGCACTATTTCTATTACGTGCTTACAAATCATTCTCCCTTTAATTATTCTATCTTTTTGTTTGTTTGTTTGTTTTGGATTGTGGCAAAGATTAACCCCTACTTCTTCCATTTACCTCTTCCATTTACTTGTCTTATATCTTCCTCAAAGAGTAGCATGGCCTCATCTGAGCAGATATTCTTTGCCTTATAATCTCTTTACCAAGGTCGACTTCCAATCCTTCTTACCAATGTCCCTGTTAGTCTAAAGATTACACCACGTTAACAGAGAAGGCAAAAACAAATCAAGAGATCTCAGAGTTCCTGCTGTGGTGCAGTGGGTTAAGGATCTAATGTTGCTGCAGCTGCAGGTGCAGCCACAGCTGTGGCTAGGATTCTATCCCTGGCCCAGGGAACTTCCATACGTCATGGGTGCAAGCCATTAAAAAGAAAAAAAGTATTACCTGGGCAGCAAGAAAGTACCATGCCCATTTTTAATAAAGCCATAATAATTGTTTTAATAATTGTGACCCATTTAATTGGTCATCTTTAAAGTTACTGAGTTCACAGCCACCATGAGATGAGTAAGTAAAACAACAGCAATGACAAAAATCTAGGCATCCTTTACATGATGTTATCTCAAAACACGAAGAAACACTTAGGGTTTAGGTGACACATGTGTCTCAGATCTGAGACTCAAAGAAAAAGGATAGATTATTCTTGGCATCTGGGCTCAAAGACCTACTTCAAAAATGCAATCCTGTGATACTGCCTCTGACAACATAAAATCTAGCCACAGCAAACTATCTGCAGATCCCCAACTGGGTCAGCACGCACCTTTTCATCTCTTATCTTTCCAAATGGTCATCTTTCTGCAATGGGTAGAAAGGTCATCCTCTGCCTTGCTCACTCCCATATCTACCCAGACTTGGCTTAAGCATCTTTGTTTTCTGTCAAGTACTTCCTCCCGATATCCCCAGGGCAGATTTTACCAGTTTGCACTGTATCCTATACTTCTCTCTTTAATTGTAGTACCCACACTATACTTTCGCTTGTTTACGTCTATTTTCTATTAGATTACGAATTCCCTGAAGCTGTCTCTTCTTTATCTCTCCACCTTTTACTAGAGATTAAAGTCTTGCTTAATGAATATTTGCTGAATGAAAAGGCAAACTAGTCACAGAATCTGAAACAGAGATACATAATTCTCTGGCTTAAAAAATTATATTCTGAAAGTTATAGGAAACATTACCTATCCTTTTAAATATATTTTAAAAGGAGGTGAAGGTGAGATAGGAAAACTTCCTGAAAAAACAAAGGATACTTGGTATTTTACGATCTTCATTAATCACAATCAGGTCTGTGAAATCTCTTGAGATGCACTGTGGAATAATTTTTTTCAGAGCCAGTCCTCTTCTGTAATAAACATGTGAGTTTGGTATAACTGTGGAGAGCTGTTCACAGAGTCGTACTGTTCTCTATAAAACAAGATAAAAATCCTCAAAAGTGAGAAAGAATAAAAATCTATGTGGCATATATTTATAAAGAAAGGCATAATGATTATTCTAAGATAGTGTTATTAAGAGAGAGCAAGGCCAGGGTAAGAATGAGATCTGAACAACGTTTCATCCTTCATCAAAAGCTGATCAACCTTAAGCCCTGGTTCTCAATTAGGGACAATTCTGTCATCAAGGGATGTTTGGCATTGCCTGGAAAACATTTTTGGTGGTATGACTGATGGCGTGGTGGGGGCTGGCTGCTACTGCTATCTAGTAGATACAGGCCAGAAATGCTGCTAAATATCCTATAATGAACAGGACAATTTGCAGAATAAAAAAATTACCCAGCCCAAAATGTTAACATGCTAAGGTTAATGCTTAGTAAAGCCTATCCTGAAGAACCACACTTAGTGAACCTAACTTACATCACCAGGTCATTTTATTTAGCGTATTTACAGGCAATTATCTAAGGCAATTAGTAATAACTTAACTTCTGAATAGAGTTATTTTAAATAATCTAAGTAAGGTAAGAAAATTAAGAATTCAAGAGCTATAGTAATTGATGTGTTTACCCCATGAGGTCTATCTGATGTAGTGATGAGAATCTTGGGACAAGTCTGTCTATTGAAGTAAGAAGCAAATTCATCCGTAGCTTCATCATAAGCAACCTGAAAACAGAAAGATAATTTTACATCAGACAAACATTCTCCTGGGCCAGCATTTTAAAAGGAGTTCCAATAGGATTCTATGACGCTGATAACCTAGCTGACTGGGGATTAGAGAGAGGCCAGGCAGGACCCTGGCATGTTAACATGAAGAGGTTGGATAATATTCTATTTGCAGAATACTAGTATAAAACTGAAATAAACTGTCAAAACAATTTCAAGACACAAACTAAGGTGTGTTTATTCTTGAAAAATGGATACATCCGTGGGCAAGAACGTCAGGAATCTTGTCTAGAGTGATTCCATTTCCCCCATCAACCTGTCTGACGAAAACAGTAACTTTATCAACTTCAGGTCTAATAGTAGGCAAGATGCAGCAATCCTGAATCCAGAGGCGATGTGCCAGATTCAAGGAGGGGCAGGTGTGTGAAGACCCTAGCTTTATGTGTACAAGGTTACAGGCCCAGTTCAGAGTAGATATAGACCAGCAAAAAACTGAAGGGAGAGCTGTGGAAGTGAAAGAATCCTAGAGGGGCTGACATAATTTCTCCAAAAAATCCCTGACCAGCAGCTAAACTACACATGGGAGAGAACTGAGAATCCAGTGTACATGAAAGGCAAGGAAGACTTGAGAACTGGCTGCAACTTTGAATGTATTCCTTAACCCACATGGAGCTCAGCTGGAAGAGGGTATGTATGTCGCTCAAGGTGTCACAACACAACCTCCACCAAATCACTGGCTGACTATTAAGCCACATAAACACAGGGACAATCTCTAGGGCCAAGGTTAAAAATAACAAATTAAGCAGCAACGTAATGCAGAGTCCAGCCCAAGTCCAGGCATCAATAATCCTTTAAAAAAAATAAAACAATCTAGTGTTGCTATAATATGTTGTATAAAATGTTCACTTTTCAATCAAAAAATTAGATATGCAAAGAAATAGAAAAGTATGACTTACAATCAGGAAAAAGCACTCAATAAAAAACTGAGTGGGCCCAGATGTTGACTTTAGTGAAAATTTCAAAGCAGACATAACAAATATATTCAAGGAATCTTGAAAAATTCAAGGAATCGAGAAAAATCTGCTTAATAGTTCTAAGATGCAGAAGAATAAATAAACTTGAAAAGATTCATAAGTATCCAATCTGAAGAACAGAGAACACAATCAGAGCAAAAGGAGCCAAGCTGCAGAAACTTATAAGACAATGTTAACCAGTTTAATAGTGTATATAAAAAGGAAGTCCCTGAAAGAGAGAAGAGGGCAGAAAAAAATATTTGAAGAAATAATGGATGAAAAACTCAATTAACTTACAGGTCCAAACTCAACAAATCTTAAGCAGAATAAAAATAACTAAACACTTCAGTGTCAAACTGCTAAGGCCAAAAAAAACTTGAAAGAAACAAGAGAAAAATAAATCAGGTACAGAGGAACAAGGATTAGTAATGGCTGATTTCTCAAAAGAAATAGGTCAAAATGCAATGAAATAAATTCAAAGCACCAGAAGAAAACAAAAGGCAACCAAGAATTTTACATTCTGCAAAATTCTTTTGAAAAATAAAGGCAAAATAAGCACATTTTCAGGTAAACAAAAACTGAGATAATTAGCTATTAGACATACCTGCTATAAAAACAGAGGCTTAAGAAAATCCTACAAGCTGAAAGAGAATGGTAACAGATAGTAAGTCAGATCCAGAAGCAGGAAAGAAAAACACTGTAAATGGGTAATGACAAAGAAAAACATAGAAGAATGTATAGAAGAAACCAGCACAAAACTGTAAATTAACTATACTTCAATAAAAAAATTTTTTTAAATAAATAAAACCAATTTTAAAAAAGACTTTGTGGGTGTGTTGTGTGTGTACACCCAATTTCTTTAAAAAAAAAAAAAAACCCAAAAACATGAGATTGCTTAAAGCAGTAATTACAACACTAGGTTTACAACACAGACAGATGTAATATATAACAACATATACTGACAATAACGGCATGAATAAGAGCGGAGGTAATGGAGCTATACCAATGCAAACTTGCTATAATATTACCAGAATTGTGTCAGTATTTATTAGAGGAAGATTGTGATAAATCATTCTTCAGAACAGATCTTACAATAAGATATGAATGCTAGCACATTTCTTTACTTGAAAAGGACTGAAATCAAACAAAATTTGTCTCAAACCAATAAAATTGAATTAGAAATCAACAGCAGAAAAAAATCTGGGAAATCTTCAAATATTTGTAAATCAAACAAGGTCCTTCTTGAAAATCTTAAGCCAAAGAAGAAATCACAAGAGAAATTAGAAAATGTCTTGAACAGAATGAAAATGAAAACAACAAACACCAAAATATATGGGATGTGGCTGAAGCAGTGCTTAGGGGAAAAAACAGATTTGATTTGGTAAAATTTATAATTTTACATGGAAGACCAAAGGTCTAAAAAGAGAACACTCCTGAAGAGAAGGATTTCAGGAGGAGCATCTTGTGTTAACAGACATCAAAACTCATCATGAGGCTAAATAATTAAAAAAGTAAAGAACTGACCAGTGACAAACTACCAAGAAAATAGCCCAGAAAAAGACTGAGAACATACAAATACCTGATACATGACACAGTATTACAATTTACTACAGGAAAAGGTTGCACTACTCTAAAAATGGTGCTGGGAAAACTGGTTATGTATTGGTGGGAGTGAGGGGAGGAGGGAGCTGGGGAAGAAAGAAACTGAGTCCCTTTCTCACACTATAGAAATCCATTCCTGATAATTAAGCACATAAATGTGAAAGGCAACTCTTCAATTCTTTTAGGGGAAAAATAAAGAGATCATCTGATCACAATATAGAGAAAGATTTAACTATGACACAAAAAAATTAACTACAAAAACATTAAACCGAACTATATTAAGGACTTTTGTTCATCAAAAGACACCAAAGAAAGTAAAAAGAGAATTCGCAAATTGGAAGATACCTGTAATACATATAAAGTATTAGTATCCAATATAAAGAGAAATTCTATAAATCAGAACAATACACTACAGAATATAAAATTGGGCAAAACACAGAATATAAAATTGGGCAAAACAGGAGCTGGGAGTCCCTATTGTGGAGCAGGAGAAACAAATCCAACTAGTATCCATGGGGATGCAGGTTTGATTTGGCCTTGCTCAGTAGGTTAAGGATCCAGTGTTGCCATGAGCTGATGTGAGCTGTTGCAGATGTGGCTCAGATCCCTCATGGCTGTGGCTGTGGTGTAGGCTGCAGCAGGAGCTCTGATTTGACCCCTAGCCTGGGAACTTCCAAAAGCCCTGGGTGTGGCCCTAAAAAGCAAAAACAAACAAACAAACAAACAAACAAACAAAAAACACAGGAGCTGGCATATCTCTACCCAAGACACGGTACATACATGAAAAGATGCTCAACCACTTTAGGAATCAGAGAAATGAAAACTCAAACCACAATAGCACTTTATCACTAGCCTGAAGATACCCAGCCTGGGTCGGAATGTGTATGATAGGAATAATGCTCTTGCACTATTCGAATGCAAAATGATACAACCACTACTCTGGAAAACATATTGGCACTTTCGTGGAATACTTTCTGTCCAAAGACGGTCAAATTCATTAAATCCTTCAAGTCTTTGCTAAAAGGTCATCTCAATAAAGCCTACCCTAACTACTATATAAAAATTATAACCCTAACCAACAGAAAAATACACAAGAGACATGAACAAACAATTGATTAGAAAACATGAAAAGATGTCCAACAACCTCATTTATAATGAGAGAAAAGCAAATTACAACTACTCTGAGATAGAACTTCTCACCTATCAGACTGGAAAAAATTTTTTGTAATTGCAAAATATGGAGTGAGAGTAACATCTATTTATACAATCTCAAAGTATTCCCCTCCCAAAATACTTATTTAATTCAAAGGGGGAAACAGTAGCTATAGTGGAGAAACCTGAAGGATACCACTTTAACCAAGTAATGAAAGTTAATACAACCAGTGATGGGAAAATCAGTAATATGTGACTCCTGATAAGAGCATGCAAAAGTAAAGGGACTTAGGTCTGCCACTTAAGCATTTCAGAGAAAATGTAAATGAAAAAGAAGTGTAATGCAATTTATCATTTAAGAAATCTAGGTATATGAACTTTAATTTTTATTAAGTCTGAAACTATATCAAAATAAATAAAATGCAGGCATATACACCACTCTCTCATGCACACTCCTGTATATATAAAAATTGTAAACTCTCTCTACACGAGCCGCCTGGAATCTCCTTTACCTTACTTTTAACTTTAATAACCTATCGTGTGCTAACATATGGTAATTTATCTCATTATGTTTTATTATTTTATTTTAATCTGTTTCCTAGAATGTAAGCTCTGGGTGGGCAGAAATTTTGTGTGTATATATGTGAGTGTTCTGTGCACTGTCAAATCTTATGTCCCTAAAATAGATTCCCACACATAGCAGGCAATCAAGAACCATTTGCTGGAAGACTGACTGAATGACTATACCAAGAAACATGTGAAAGCATTGTTTGAATGCATTGTTTGAAAGCAAAACATACATAACAGAAACAAGTTTCCTGTACACAAATCCAAAAAATATATACATATACAAAGTTTTTTTTTTTTTTTTTTGGTCTTTTTGCCTTTATGTAGAGCTGCACCCGCAGCATGTGGAGGTTCCCAGGCTAGGGGTCTAACAGGAGCTGTAGCTGCTGGCCTTCGCCACAGCCACAGCAACGCGGGATCCGAGCCGCGTCTGCAACCTTCACAACAGCTCACAGCAACGCCGGTTCCTTAACCCACTGAGCAAGGCCAGGGATTGAACCCACAACCTCATGGTTCTTAGTCGGATTCGTTAACCACTGAGCCACAAAGGGAACTCCATATACAAAGTTTTAAAACCTTGATTCTCAGATGTACTGTTGCAAACTATTTAAAGAGAAATGTGAAAAGTAGATTTTCTTGAAACCAAGAGTTTTATGAGGTCACAAAAATGGCATCAGATGTTAGATACCAAAATGTCTAACAAATACTATAGAAATCTATATTAAAAACCTATAGTATAAAGAATGCTTTTCAAATGATATTAAAAAAACACGAACTACTGGGACAGAGATTAAATAACAATTTTTGTTTGTTTTTTAGGGCTGCAACCGCTGCATGTGGAGGTTCCCAGGTTAGGGGTCGAATGGGAGCTACAGCTGCCGGCCTATATCACAGACACAGCAACCTGGGATCCAAGATGCGTCTGCTACCTACCCCACAGCTCACGGTAACGCCAAATCCTTAACCCACTGAGCAAGGCTAGGGATCAAACTCACATCCTCATGGTTTCTAGTAGGGTTCATCAACCACTGAGCCACGAAGGGAACTCCAATAAATAAATTTATCTAGGCATAAAATACAGTACCTTTTTGGAAAATAAATAATTACTGCCTTTTTCTACATCATTGCTGGGAAACTCAACTATGAAATAACCTATCATAAATAATAAAGTAATATGCCAACATTATAACTGAATCAGTCTATTACACAACTTCACCAACTGGTACTTTAAGTAAATTAAACATTGACATATGCCTAGAAAATTTATCAAGTGTGGTCATCCAAATTCATTTAAGACTTCTAACATTACCTCTTCGTCATTAGGGTCTACTGTGGTTTCATCATACACTCGCTGGTTGTCAATGGTCTTGGGTATAGGCTTTGGTGGAGCCTAGATAAAAGAAGAAAAGGTTAAGATTTAGAAGCATTTTACATTAATAATTTTGCTCTATGGTTGGGGAAGAATAACAGTCTGCAAATAATCCAAAAACTCAATCTGTTCCTCATTTCAACCTACTGCTACATCAACCCTAATAACAATATTGAATAAGATACAAAATACCACCATTATGTTTACTGGTTAGGGACACAAACATAGTAAAGGTAATAAAGATGTGCATGGGAACAATAAAGAGCCATTTCATGAATGGTTATCTTTGGGCAGGACAGCAATCAGAAAAAGAGGCACACAAGTAACTCAACACTATTTAGTAACGTGCAATTTCTTGAGTGATATCTAGTGGTCTAGTAGCTAGGACTTGGTGCTTTCACTGCAGCAGAGGTAGAGGGCGGATGAATGCTGCACTATTTTTATATCATTTTATACATCCGAAATATTTCATAATAAATTTTAAAAGAAAGTGAGTCAATGTAAATATCAGGAAGCACTCCTTTTTTTTTTTTTTTTGCCTTTTTGCCATTTCTAGGGCCACATTCGCGGCATATGGAGGTTCCCAGGCTAGGGGGTCTAACAGGAGCTGTAGCCGCCAGCCTTCACCACAGCCACAGCAACACGGGATCTGAGCCGCATCTGCGACCTACACCACAGCTCACGGCAACGCTGGATCCTTAACACACTTAGCGATGCCAGGGATCGAATCCACAACCTCATGGTTCCTAGTCAGATCTCTTAACTACTGAGCCACAAGGGGAACTCCAGGAAGCATTCCTTAATATGACATAGAAAGCAGAGGGCTAAAAATTTTATTTACCTTATCACCAAGAGCCTCTCTCTCTTTTTTAAGTTTTTTCTTAGCTGCCAACTTTTCCTAAAGGGTTTAAAAAAAAAGAACAATATTGAGAGACCACCACTTATACCACAAACACATACTGAAACTACAAATTACTAATACTATGAATAGGTAAACTAAGCAGTCTTATCAATGTATTAAAATAAACATTCTGACTTAAGATTTTCATACTTGTTATAAACCAAATGAGCTAGCCAATCAGTAAGATTTCTTTAACAAAGATCTTAACTCCTTCAAAATAATCTAAATTGACAAGTCTGAATATTTAAAATTTCACTAGCTTTATTTTTTTAACTATAAAGCCTCAAATTAAGTGAAAGTGAAAAATGTATGTCATCTTAAACAAGTTAACAGGTTTTTGTTGTTTTATTTTGCATTCCTAGTGAGTTGCATCCTAAAGAAAGCCGTGGCTATGCTGGTTGCTTCTCTTGAAAAGTAATTTAAAAAATGGTAATGATAGAGGAGTTTTCATTTGGTTGTTGGCAATAAAAATCACACTAGATACTCAAATATTTTATAATCAAGATATGCTTTTAAATTATTAAGAACGTGTAATTGTACTTCTGGTGATTCCTGAACAGAATGCTTGACATACAATAGAAACCAATTTTTTTCTTTCCCCAGCACCTGTTGACTCTCAATCCATCAGATCCTGGATTAGAAATTATAGTTCTAAGAACTCTCCTAAAACACCCTTCTCCCATACTTGCACACCAGAATGGGTTAGATGCTCCTTCTCTGTTCTGCAATAGCATTCTGTCACGTATGACAAATGAGACAGTCCAGGACCTCAAAAAGTCTTGCAACAGTAGGCAGGCAAACAAAAAGAATATTAAGTGTGAACTTTCACGATATGCAAGAATAAGCAACTTGCTTTCAACTGTAATGTGACCACAAATGAGCACTGTGACATTAGGCTTAGGTACTTTTAGCCTCCTATTTGTCTGCCTCCTAGAATTGTATGAGGACAACCGCTGTAAAGAATAGTTACTAAAAACACTAACAGTATTAATTTCGGTTGAGTTGCTGCAAGCTATCAGAGAAAGATCATTTTGGATATTTGAATTGCCTGTATTGCAGAGCCAAAGTTAGGTGGAAGGGCGAAGAGGAGATGGATTTTGCCTTCTAGTTCTAACGTGGGCCTGGCTGGGGGGTGGAGGGTGGGGTTCAATACTTGGAGAGCAGGAATTCCTGCTTTCGTTCTCAGTCAAGGACCCTTGAACAGAGCTGCTAATAAAAGGAATTCTTGACGCTCAGGCAAAAAGCCAAGTCCAGAGAAAGTGTTCCCAAAGCAGGGCGAAGGGACCAGGACACAAAAACTTTCCCCTTTCCCTTCGGGATTAAACACTGCCTGGAACCCAGGCAGGGATGACCACGCATGTGCACCCCACCCCCACCAGCGAAAAAGAGACAAGGCGCATGCGCTCTGGCACCGCCACCCGCCTCTTACCTTCCGCTGCTGCCGTTTCCACCGCGTGAACATTAGGTGTCTCCGCTGCTTGTTTTTAATCTCCGAAATGCTGAAGCCTGGAGGAAAGGCAGCCGCGGTCGGGGGTTGCACCCCGCTTTCCGTCGTCCCATCCTCAGAGACTGCAGCCTCCTGAGGTTCTAAAGTGCCGGCTTTGCGTTTCAGGCCTTTCTTTCCACCGCCGCCGTTCTTTTCCCCGGCCTTCACCATGGTGTTTTTGCTCCTTGCGGTTTGTACGGAAACGGAAGTAGCTTCCTCTCTGACCACGTCCTTAAGCTTTTACTTCCGGGGTTGGAAAGTTCTTAAAGGAAAATGTATACTGTTTGTGTGCGCCTTAGCCGTTTAAAAAAGTGCTAAAGTTAGGCTTGAGGAGCGCTTAGGGGACATGCCCAGCAGTGTGAACAGTGCATTGTTGAGTTGGTGGAATCCATAATTGAGTGTTTTCCATGCGCCGAGCCTTTAAAATATAAGAAAGCAATCATTGCCCTGTAAGACTTACATCCTAGAGAGAGACTAAAATAAGCTCACAAATTGTGTGGTAAGCTAGTAAGTAATGCACTGTATGGAAAAAATAGAACAGGATGAAAGACGGTGAGGAGAGGACATAGGGGCAGATTGCAGCTTTTAAATAGGATTCTCAGAGTAGACTTCATTGAAAAAGTTACATAGAAATTTGAAGGAGGTAGTGGGGTGAACTATGCAGTTATCTGGGGGAAGAGCTATTAATATGAGAAAAGCTGTCCAAGCAGAGGAAACCGCTTCAACTCCTAGTCCATAGCAAAGCCTGGCGTGTTAACAAAATACTCCGTAGCCAGAAGTCAAACGAGAAAGGAGGAGAGTAAGGGTGGGCGAGGGTGAATTGTGTGTGTTTGTGTGTGTGTGTGTTGGGGGGGGCGTCAGGTGTGACAAATTCTGTAAGGTTTTATAAGGAGTTTGGCTTTTATGGAGATGCACATTTCTTAGAGGATTTTGAGAAAAGAAGTGATGTGACCTGTGACCTGACTTTCATTTTAAAAGCGTCATTCAAACTCTACTTGTGAGACTAGGCTCTAGAGGAGGGAAAGTGAAAGGGGAGAAATGAGTGTCTTGAACTTAGGGTGGTTCTAGTTTAAGTGGCAAGAAGTGATCGGGTTTTTTGGAAGATAGTTCCCAGGGATTGAATAAAAGGCATGAAAGAGAAGAGTCAAGGATGATTCCAAGATTTGAACTGAGTGACTGGAAGGATGAAGTTATCAGTTGAGATGGGAGAGACTTCTGGTGGAGATCAAAATTTCAGTAATGGAGGAGTTCCCACTGTGGCACAGTGGGTTAAGAATCTGACTCCAGTGGCTAAGGTCACTGAGGAGGGGAGGGTTCTATCCTCAGGCCTGGGCAGTGGCTTAAAGGATCCCACATTCCCACAGCTGTGGCATATGTGGCAGCTGTGGCTTGGATTCAGTCCCTGTCCCTGGAACTTCCATATGCCATGGATGTGATCATAAAAATGATTTTTTTTTAAAAAAAAGGTATTTCAGTATCAAATGTTAAATTTGAGACACTTATTCGTCATCATGTTGTCAGGTTGTCGATTGGGATGGGTGATTCTGCAGCAGGAGGGAGAGGTGTGGGCTAGAAATCAAAACCGGGGAGTCATCAGCACATGGATAGTACTTTGAACCATTACAGTGGTTCATGGTAGATAAAGAACTGGAAAAAGGAGAGATGAAGAACTGAAAAACTGTAGAGAAAAGGAAGACCTAGTAAAGGAGAGAAAGAAGGGAAAATCAAGAGAGTAGAGTGTCATGGAAACAAAGTGAAGAAGGTTTTTCCCCAATAGTTAAATGTTCCTCTATTCCTAATTTTAATTTTAGGAAAATACTCTTCAAACAGAGACAGTAATCCTTTTGGATTTCTGTCAGAAGTTAATTTTCTAGAAAGTGCCTTAATTTTAAATTGTATGTTTCAATATTGACCTTGGGTGTTTTGGTAATTCATTATTTTTTGTGTACATACTGGATTTTCCACCTCTTCAAGTTCTTTTAGCCAGGATATTAAATACATCAAAACTCTCTTCTAGAATATAAGCCTCACCAAAACTTGCTATCAAGCTGCAAGTCCAAAATTGTGATTAGAAAACAAAACCTGTCATGTTTAGATCCAAAACTGGACTTGAATTATACAGTACAATAGAAAGGAAAAAAATTATCCAGCTCAGAAATCGCTGACATTCAAGTTTGGCTGTAATAAGTCATAATATTATGTAGTTTATATAAAGAGGAATAATCAGATCAAAATCAAGGATGAGGGGGCTCAGAGGGAGGAAGAAGGGCAGCAGGAGGAGACAAACCAACCTTTATCTAAAAACTAGAGACTGCAGAAATATTTTGGAAGTCTCTTTTAGCCTAAATATTTTGTCTCCCTGCATATGATACATTCTTTCCTCATTAGAATACAGAATAGTCCTGAAATAGGCTTGGATAACTGTCTTAAATTTATTCACAGGTGCCATGCACATGAAACCAAAAGCTGTTTATGGAGACTGCCTTCGTGGCTTATTGGTAATAACAGTGGTTATTTCTATGATTATTGGTAATAACAGTTGTTATTTCAAGGATTTCTGTGATCAGAGTGAAATTCTTATTTGGAGGAACTTTCAAAAGCATTGATTAATTCAGCAAATATGTATTTAATGCTATACAATAAATGAATAGGGAGGGTATGGTGTGAAACAGTGGGCTTTGTGTTTATATCTCTGTTCAGATTTTAACTCAGTCACTTAGATGCTCTGAAGTCTCAGGTAAATCACATAATCTTTATGAGCCTCATTTTCTTCATCTGTTTCCTGGTGAGTAAAATAATAATCATTATCTTTTTGACTGTGCCCACGGCATGCGGAAGTTCCCAGGCCGGGGACTGAACCTGTATCACAGCAGTAACTAGAGCCACAGCAGTGACAACACTGGGTTGAGCCACGAGGGAACTCCTAAACTGGGCTAATCATAGTGCCACATAGGTTGTTGAGATAATGTACATTAAAGAAACACACACATCCAGTATATGCTAACTGGTTATTTTTTATTACGTCTAGATCTAAGAAACTAAGCTAAACATTGTAGAGAATAAAAGACATCATGTTTGCCCTCAAGCAGCCTACAGTTCAGAAGAAGATGAACTGTAAGTATTCAATTGTGGTTAGTGTAGAGTGTGTCTTAACTTGGGGCCCATTTTTTCCATCTGCTTTTTCTCAGTAGATGCTTCATTGTTCCTTATTTTAGGACCTATTCCTAATAGAGTATACATTATTTTAAAGTAAAGTACTGGAGTTCCCGTCGTGGCGCAGTGGTTAACGAATCCGACTAGGAACCATGAGGTTGCGGGTTCGTTCCCTGCCCTTGCTCAGTGGGTTAACGATCCGGCGTTGCCGTGAGCTGTGGTGTAGGTTGCAGACGCGGCTCGGATCCTGCGTTGCTGTGGCTGCGGCGAAGGCCGGTGGCCACAGCTCCGATTAGACCCCTAGC
>PVHT020000065.1:1141549-1193382 GCA_004024745.2 Catagonus wagneri
GTAAAGTACTAATTTTTGATATTGAATATGTTTACTTGTTTTAGTTCTGACCTTTGAGAGACCCTGGAATACAACTCTTGGACACCAGATGAGTTCAGTGATCCAAACAAATTATGACTAAGATTGTGTTGAGAAAATTTGATCTGTAGTTTTACAGTATGATTTAAGTTCTTTACATCACAGAAACCATTCCAAAGGCATAAAATATTAATCCATTGCATAAGCAAAAGGAATACCACTGTTGGGGCTAGAAGATTTTTAGCTTTCAATATGATATAACCCTTTAACAAACAGAAATTAAATTAATGCTTTCTGAACTTAAATTATGCCTTTCAATTTGTTGCTAAGAACTGTTAAAGACCAAAACAGGAGTTCCCGTCATGGCTCAGTGGTTAACGAATCTGACTAGGAACCATGAGGTTGCAATTCCATCCCTGGCCTTGCTCAGTGGGTTAAGGATCCAGCGTTGCCGTGACCTGTGGTGTAGTTTGCAGACGCGGCTTGGATCCCGCGTTGCTGTGGCTGTGGCGAAGGCCGGCGGCTACAGCTCCTGTTAGACCCCTAGCCTGCGAACCTCAACATGCTGCGGGTGCGGCCCTAGAAAAGGCAAAAAGACCAAAAACAAAAGAAAGACCAAAACAGAGGCCATGTTCTGAATGTACTTTTAGACCAAATACTCATAGTTACATAACCAAAACTTAAACTAACCTTCAGAGTTTCTGTCGTGGCACAGTGGAAACGAATCCGACTAGGAACCATGAGGTTGCGGGTTCAATCCTGGCCTTGCTCAGCGGGTTAAGGATCTGGTGTTGATGTGAGCTGTGGTGTAGTTCGCAGGCACGGCTTGGATCTCACATTGCTGTGGCTGTGGTGTAGATCGACAGCTCTAGCTCTGATTGGACCCCTAACCTGGGAAACTCTGTATGCTGCCAGTGCAGCCCTAAAAAGCAAAAAACAAACAAACAAACAAAAAAAACCTGTCCTGATTTCCTCCAAATACTGGCTCTGACCTAAAACAAAATTTAAGCTTTCTTCAGGAGAGTGTGACCTTACAGCTTCCTAGGCAATCGATATACACACTTAAGGTTACACAGTGCTACTACCACAAAAAAACTGTTTTTAGTAACCAAAATATTAATAAAAAATGCACTCCTTCATCCATCCTTTATAAACTGAGCTATAGCTGCTAAATGCTGAACTTCTAACCACTTTCAGCTCAAAATCTCCCTGTTTGTGAGCAGTTTGCTTCTTGCTCAATAAAATATTTTTATCAAGTAAAGCTCTCTGAATTTTTTGACAGAACAATAGAACTATCAGAGAACTAGCATCTCATCTGTGACTGTTTCCTTGGTACCCAACACCTGGTTTTGGCACTTCAGCTACTTACCTCATGGAATTTTGAGTGTTCTCTTTTTTTCTTTATCCCGTATCTTATCTTAGTGACTAATGAGGTTTGTTTCCCAGACTCCAGTGACACAGAAAGTTTGGTTAAA
Source organism: Catagonus wagneri (assembly GCA_004024745.2). Taxonomy (NCBI): domain Eukaryota; kingdom Metazoa; phylum Chordata; class Mammalia; order Artiodactyla; family Tayassuidae; genus Catagonus; species Catagonus wagneri. Next base: position 1,143,043 of record PVHT020000065.1, read on the forward strand.
AAGTTATTACAAGGATCCATAGTGTCTATGGCATTTTCGCAATATCACCTCTCCTTCAAAAGAAGTTAAGTCAACGTGAATAGAATGAATACAACCTTATGGGGAGGTGTTAGAGCCACACCCCCTCCTACCCGAAACTGAATTAGAGTGACTCAAATACGAAGACTTTTCAGATGTTAAAATCCTGGAGAGTAGAGTTCCTGTTGTGGTTCAGTGATAAGGAACCCTACTAGTATCCATGAGGATGTGGGTTCGATCCCTGGCCCCTCTCAGTGGGTTAAGGATCTGCTGTTGCCATGCACAGTGGTGTAGGTCACAGACATGGCTCGGATCACATGTTGCTGTGGCTATGGTATCGGCCAGCAGACAGCTATAGTTCTAGTTCGACCCCTGGCCTGGGAATTTACATATGCTGTGGGTGAGGCCCTAAGAAGAAGAAGAAGAAAAAAAAAATCCTATTTGTTAAAATCATTACTAATCTCAGCAGACGAGTCTTCAGGTACTGATAAACTGTCAAGCTTATAGTGGTGAATAGAAGGTTTCTGAAATTCTCTCTCTCTCTCTTTTTTTTTTTTTGGCTTTTTAGGGCCCTACCTGCGGCATATGGAGGTTTCCAGGCTAGAGGTCTAATGGGAGCTGTTGCTGCTGGCCTATGCCAAAGCCACAGCAACACCAGATCTGAGCTGCATCTGCAACCTATACCACAGCTCATGGCAACGCCATTTCGTTAACTCACTGAGTGATGCCAGGGATCGAACCTGCAACCTCATGGTTCCTAGTCAGATTCGTTTCCTATGTGCCATGACAGGAACTCCTGAAATTCTGATTTTCTTGAATAGGGGCCTTCCTTGACTCGAGGTCACTGATGGCAGTGCCCATAATGCAGTGCAGAAGGTGGAAGCAGGGGATGATGGGAGTGGTGGGTGGCGATGTTTAGTTGATGTTTACTTCCCAGGGCTATTTCTCAGGTAGGTCATCTCGCTCCTACCTTTTTTCATCTGTGGACTCCTGAATTTGCTTTACTTTTCCATTGCCACCATTAGTTAGCTAGAACCATCTTATCATTAAGCTGAATATATTTTTGGAGTCTACTTATAGAGGCAGTCTGAGGGATGATTTGTGGGGGCCCTTCTACCCTACTCCTTTGTGCAGGATACTCACCATCCTCCCACCGTATGATGGATCCTCAGGTGGCATCTTGGGAGAGCCAAAGTTTATACACTTTGTTGTTTCTAATTAAGGTTTTTCATCTTTTCCAACCCAATGTAGAAAAGAATGCATTCTCATAGCCAACCCTTTTCTTCTTGAGGCAATCAACAAACCTTTTCAGTTTTTCTGAAATTTCATTTTCTTTTTCCTATAGCAATCATATGAAATAGAAATAAAAGACTCCTTATCCTTTATCCCTTTACACTCTAATGGGGATGATAAGTTCTTACATAATGTTGGTCTTTTGTTCCACAAAAAATTGAAAAAAAAGCTAGACTTCATTTAGGGGGAATAACTAAAGTTAGTAGCTTTCCTAGAATTTCTGTCATAAGAGCCAGAAGGACCTCTGAGACAGAGAGGGAAAAGGAGGAACTGAAAATGTGTTCATGAGATCAGCATTAATAGCAGTGATAAGGGCAGAAACTGAAACTGGATTACACTTTTTTTCTTTTTACGGCTGCACCTGTGGCATATGGAAGTTCCCAGGCTAAGAGCTGAATCAGAGCTGCTACTGAGGCCTATGCCACAGCCACAGCAATTCCGGATCCGAGCCTCACTGCAGCTTGCAGCATGCTGGATCCTGAGCGAGGCCAGGGGTTGAACCCACATCCTCATGGAGACAACATTGAGTCTTTAACCTACTGAGCCACAGAAGGAACTCCTGTATGACATTCTTATCTTCTGTATTTCTAAGTCACTTCTACTTACTAGATTAACTAAGGTGAAAAAGTGGAGGTTAGGGATAAGGACCCTGTAGTAAGTGATCAGGTTCCAAAAGTTTCTACCATGTGCTACAACACCCGAGGGAGATTTTGTTGATTTTTGTTTCCGTAAGTTTTCCCTTCTTTATCTTCTTTATTCTAAAAGCCTAGAGTTCAGGATGTAGATTAGTATATTCCAAAATTTATCTTAGTCACAGACACCGTTTCTATGACAGAGACATGCTGGAAATTTCCAGTGTTCTCCAGGGATCACTAGATGTAAAACATCTTGTATTTGCTGAAACCTTCAGAAGGCCTACAGAGCTAACTTGAGGTATAGTCCATGGACCAGAAGTAATGGTGTCATTTGGAAACTTGATATAAATACAGAATCTTGGAGTCCACATCCAGACCTACTGAAAATCCCCAACCGATCCATAAATACATTAAAGTTTGAGAAACATTGCTGAAGATGTGTGTTACATCCCTCACTCCCATTAATTTCCATTGGTCAATCAGAGGCCTTCTTTCAGGCCAAAAACATATGGTTGGTTTATAGTAATATTTTATTATTACTAAAAAAATTTTATTATTTATTTAAAAACGATTACGTTGCTTGAAAGGAAGGCAGATGGGTTAGTACTATTGTGGACAGCTAACCCAGGTGTTTTATTTTCTAACTTAGTCCTTATATAGACACGGGATGAGATTTAACAGATCCCTTATCTAACTGGTAGGCAAAAGATAAATCCAGGGACCTATGATTGTATCTTATCAGAACAATATGGCTGTATTTTTCTTTCATGTGACTATCAACAAAAGTGATTCCCAAAGTATAGTACCAGAACCAGCAGCATCCACATCACCTGGGACTTAGAAGTACAAATGCCTGGGCTAATCCAGCCTCTCTGAATCAGAGACTCTGGGGATGGGACTTAGAAATCTGTATTTTAACAAGCCCTCTAGGTGATCCTGATGCATGCCCAAGTTGAAGACACACTGGTCTTGATCCATAATTATCTTCAGATACATATAAGCAGACAGTTGAAGGTTTTGTTTCTGTAGTGTCTAAGGTAAGCTTCCTTAACTGGGAACCAAATTTACCTTTTCCCTTGTCTTCATTTGGAAAATCTAGGGTCCCACACCAGGTGATACCAGAAGAATTATCACATCAAAATATTCTCGTGGGTATTACAAAAAGAAAAGAAAAAAAGAAAAACCTCTAGAAATGATGGTAGAGCTTGTATTAATGCAATCATCATCTTTAGGTAAATAAGAGATTAATGACTGCCCACAAAAGCGTTACTTACTTTTTGCCAAAAGTTGTTAAAAAATCTGACACTATGGTGTGTCCAGGTGGTTCTTGGACACAACATTCATTTTTATTACTGCTTAATATTTTGACTGGTTGGGCTTATTGCCCAGAAATGCCCAATTTTTCAGTCTCCACAGTAAGACATTAGGCATTCCTGCTAAAGGCAATGTGGTGTATGGATTGAATTCTGATAGAGAAAAAGACATTAGCGGAAAATGAATGCATTTGGAATAAATTCCAAAGTCTAGTCAATAGTAATGTACCAGTGTTCTTAGTTTTGAAAAATGTACCATGGCAATGTAAAATGTTACCATTAGGAGAAAATGGGTGAGGGTATATAGGAACTCTCCGTATTATGTTTGCAATATTTCTGTAAATCTAAAATTATTCCAAACTTTAAAATTTCTTTAAAAAAAATATCTCCCTGACCCTTCACTTAACAAAGCCATTGAAGTGTTATCGGGTAAAAGAAATTAAAGAACTGCTCTACACCAACCCAGGCTGCCCATTTGTAGGTAGACCAACATTGTTGAATTTGTTTTGTTGGGACACCAGCAAAGTGACTAACAGTTACAAAACATTTCCTAAATATATAGGATAGGCAGTTAAACCAGGAAGGTTGCTTCCTTTACTCTCCATTCCTTGAACTTTTATGTATAGAGTTTCCACTTGAGTACTTTGTACTTGGTGATATGTTGTGTTAATAATAATCCTTAAATCATTTCTTGATGACTGTTCCCATCCACCCCCGCCCACCTCCAGAGCACTTAATGCAGTGTGCTGCAGGAAGTAGGCATTCAGAGCTCAGATTTCTCTGACTAACTGACTGACTCAATGTGCTACCTGTAATTATATTTTAAAATTTAATCAGGGCAGTTCTAGGAACTCAGGGGATAAAGTCAAAATCAACTATTCAAGTTAAGATTGCATAAATTGTCTAGAGTGAATAGACTTCATCATAACTTGTCAAAATGCAGAATTCATCCATGGAAACCAGAATATCAGAAATTTAAATCATCCCTATGAAATACACTCAAGACTGAAGGTGAATAGTTCGTGGTGAAGTTAACATTTCTAAAATAAATTCTGAGCTGAACGGAAAGTTACCAGTCTTCTTTCATTATTTTTTAAAATTGCATTTTGTTTTTTAAGGTAATCAAGGACCAAAAATATTATCCTGCTCTGGCTGTCGATATGTGTTGAGAAATTCTGGAAAAGGCCTGTAATAGAAGGAACCATTTATCTCTTCAATTTACTTCCTCAGTAGTATCTATGTAAACAAAAGCCAAAGCTACTTAAAATACCCAGAATTATGATACAGCTAGCCTTAGATATTCTCAGAGTTTGTCTAATATATCATCTTAGTCCTCCTAAAATTCGTACATGCAGATGCAAGGCAGAAATTCTCACCATTTTTTCAGTGGGAAAATAGAAATTCAAAGAGATTTAAAAACAGCATCCAGATTAAGTTATGAATTTTAATTCTTAGGCCATTGTTCTTGCCCTTTTGGTCCATATTACTTAGAGTAAATGATTAAGTGAACACAGCCCTGTACAGCTGCATATAACTCATTCTCTTTTCTTGCCTCTACAGTGAATGTTCAGGAACAAAGTACCTGATGAAGTGAAATGTGGATCCTTTAAAAGAGGCCGATGCATGAAGTTTGAAGCAGTGAATGTGAGAACAGTATTTGTTTTTCATTTAATTATTTCACCCTATGTCTTCTATTGTAGAGATGATAGAGCTTGATATAGTTTTGGAAAAATTAATTTAAGCCAAAAATATATATTTGATGTATCATTTCCCAAATCTATAATTAAATAGCAAAACCTACCTCAGAGGTTCCCAGTTACAGAAAGTGGGAACGAATTACCTTTATGATTTCCTGAGGTGAGGTAATTGCATATTATTTGGCTGACACAATTACAAAATTGTTGGTCAGAAGCCAGGAGAATTACTGCTTTTTCTTCCTGGTTTTTTTCCTCAGGAATAAAAAGTTATCCAAATACCTGAATAAGATTTTATATTTATACCATTCATGGGGAGATTTAATATTTGAGTTGCCAATAGGTTTACTATTTGAACAGTGCCTTCTAGCCATATACACAATGAAGATGTATCTAATGTACTTTATATAGCTGATAAAATATAGCATCTATTTAACACTTTATCTCAAATCAACATAAACATTTCTGCATTTATTTTAAAACTAACATCTAACACAGTCAGGTGTGATATCCTAGATAAGAAAATCTAATGTTATCTTTTCCATAGGAACATTGCCATATCATACACTTAAATAGGAGTCATGACACTGATCCATAGGCATCTTTATTAAAAATGGAAGTCTCCTTAAACTTGGAATTATGTTTAATGAATATAGCACATTTAGTCCCTATAAACTGTTAAGTAAGGTGGTTCCAGTACTCATTTAGTCATTTATTCTATAAATACTTCTGAGCCCTCACAAATAAGCATGGGCCTTGTGAGTGAGCCAGAGAAGCAAAACACAGTAAAAGCCCTTCTCTGCAAAGAACTTAAAACTTAATGAAGAATCAAAACATATAAGCCTGAAATCTTATATCTCAATCTGGCTGTTACATAACGCTGGAAAAGAACAGTACTGTAAGAGGTAAAAGATTATATCTCCCGCAAGTGCTGTGATATTAAATAAAGGGAGTGCTCTGTGTTTTGAAAGCAATGTATTATAATGGTTAGGAACACAGGTTTCTAAAAAAATTACATACAGTAGTACAATATTACTATTATATTATACTTTCTAGATCTCTGTGGCTTATTTACTACTCATTACAAGTTTGTACCCTTAAATATCATCTTTATTATCATTACTGCCTCCTCCCATTTTACTGTTTTTCACAGGTGTAACTTTTTAATTTAATTTTTGCTTTTTAGGGCTGCACCTGTGGCATATATTGTACCTTTTTTAGATTCCACTTACAAGTGACATCATACAGTACTGGTCTTTCTCTGTCTGACTTATCTCAATTTAATTTAATGTGCTTAGGGTCTGTCCATGTTGCCCCAAATGGGAGGACAGCCTCCTTTCTTGTGGCTGAAAAATATTCTGTTGTGTATATGTACCACACCTCTTATCCATTCATCCATTGATGGGCATTTGGATTGCTTCCCATATCTTGGCTATTGAAGAACATAGGTTCTAGAGTCAGCCATGTTTGGATTCTGGTCCCATCTTATGCACTTTAGCTGTGTGATTTTGGGAAAGTCCCTTAACTTCTCAAGGCCTCTGTTTCATTCTTTTTTTCTTTCTTTTTTTTTTTTTAAAGTAGATAATAAAAGCACCTAGCCCATGGGGTTGTTGTAATGATTAGATAAGATTGATAACTATGAAACTTTAGCACAATGTGACTGGCACTCAGTAGGCTCTCACTAAGTACCTCCTATTATTAGTGGTCTATTATTATAATCAGAGAAAATTTCCCCGAGAGGGACTAAGAACTAAAGTGGACCTGTTCAGTGTTTGGGTTGACTGCAAGCACTGCTTCATTTGTTGCTGATACTGAGGATAAAATACCATCAGTGATGCCTAATTGGAGATCTACTCAATGACATTGGTGAATGTATGGAAATTCATTCATTCATTCACTAATTCATCAGCTTTTCTGTAGTGCCTTCTCATTGCTGGCTACTGTGCTAGTTATCAGGAATTAGAAAGGTAAGTAAAACTACTCAGGCTCTTTTGTCATTGAACAAATACATAAAAATATATAATTATAATGTGTTAAGAAGGCATAAACTGTGCTCTGAGGATGTGTAACAATGGAATACCTGCCTGGTTTAGGGGAAAACTTTCTTTAGGAAGTGGCACATGAACTGAAATTGAGGAGTGGGAAATGGAAAAGGAGGAGTGGGGAAAGGTGTTTGGGCAAGTGGAACAGCACCTGCAAAGGCTGGTCTTGGTGCACCTGAGGCTGGGTAGACTAGTGTGGATGGAGTGCAGGGGTGGGGGGATGGGGCAAGTGAAACTGGAGGCCAGAGTTTGTGGGCAGTGGTTAAGAGTTAGATCTTTATCCTGGGTATGTTGATGATAACACTAAAGAGTTTAAACAAGGGCATGATGTGATTAGATCTGTGTTTTGCAAGAGCCCTGGAGTTCTGTGAGGAGGGCGAAGAGTGCTGGAAGCAGAGAGGAGTCTCTGTAGTTGATTGTGTAGCCAGAAGACTGAAGGGACTTAATTCAGTGGGAATATAAACATGAAAAGATTCTACTTTTGTTGCTAATTACTGTCTTTGAAGGCAAATGTGTTGATCCAATTTACCTTCAAATTCCATAATGACACTCCTAGCAGATTATCATAATTTACAGATCATGTACTGTTATTAAAAAGTCCTGTGTGGGAGTTCCCGTTGTGGCTCAGCGGTTAACGAACCCAACTAGCATCCATGAGGATGCGGGTTCAATCCCTGGCCCCACTCAGCGGGTTAAGGATCCAGCATTGCCATGAGCTGTGGTGTAGGTCACAGACACAGCTTGGATCCAGCGTTGCTGCGGCTGTAGCGTAGGCCAGTGGCTACAGCTCCAACTGGACCCCTAGCCTGGGAATCTCTATGTGCTGTGGGTGTGGCCCTATAAAGACAAAAAGACAAAAAATAAAATCAAATCCATTCCTCCGGTCATTCATCTTTAAAAAATAAAAATAAATAAAAATAAAAAGTCCTGTGTGACCTAGTCCATCTTATCCCCAATTTAAACCTTTCTTCACCCACCCCCACTCAGTCCGGTTATAACCTAAGGATTTGAGGGGCATCCTTGAAAGTTGGGTTGCTATGTGATCTGTTTTCTTACCTTCTTTATTACTGGCTTTCCTTTGTTCCCTGGCCTCTGGGCCTAAGAGGAGAGCTGGGAAAATGCTGTAGATGTCTCCTACTTAATTGGAGTTACTGCTGTTACACTTTGGTAGGCATCCAAATGCTGCCTCTGTCTGATGATATTCTTCACAGGGTCCTACAAGAGTGCCTGCACAGTTTTCTGGTGTCAGAGGGCCACCCCTTTTGACCCCCTTATTTGGCAGTGTACCCCACAGCTTCTTAGTGTTGGGATCCCCTCATTTGGGGTGTGGCTCCCTTGGACACATACAGGCAATTTCCCTTCAAGTGTGGCTTTCTTCTTTGGTATCTTCTGGGGAATCCAAGCATCTTGCCACTCAAACTGGTGTCACTCCTCTTTATTCTCTAATTCTTGTTTTTCTGCTGCTCGGGGTGGTGCTGAGAGCAGATGAGCAAGTCCACTGCCTAATCAGATATCCAGCCTAGCAAGGAGATGCTTCTTGCATGTGTTTTTTTGTCTTTACAACTAGTTTGATTGAGTTTCCTACTTTGGCATGTGGGGAGAGAAAGAGGTACAACATTTGTCCCCAGGGATTCTCAGATTCTATTTTTCTCGTGTGTGTGTGTGTATGTTCATATATATGTAGTATATGCATGTGTGTGTACATGTGTAAAGCACCAGGGGGAAGGTGGAGGAGACTGATGCTTGACGTTAAAAAGCCAGTTCTGCTGCTTTTCATTAACCCATGGGTTTTCTTTAGATGATAGAGGTTCCTTGGTGCATCCTGTTGTTAACTTGGAGCTTTGGTGGCAATTCTGAGAACACGGGAAAGAACAATTTACCAGCCTAAAATATTGGATATGGGAGGTAAGAGGGAAGAGAGTCAAGGATGATTCCATATTTTCTTTCTTTTCTTTTTAAAAAATTTTTGGCCATGGTGTGCAGTGGCTTGAAGTGGGATCTCAATTCCCGGACCAGGGACTGACCCAGGCCGTAGTAGTGAAGGTGCCTAGTCCTAACCACTTGACCATCAGGAACACCCTGATTCCCCATTTCTCACTTAGAGAAATTAATGGATAGCAAGACAGGGGAAGGTGAAAAAAGGACCAGGTAGTTGGGGTAGAGGGCAGACCCTGAGTCTGATTTTTCACATTTCAAGTGGGAGGTGCCTTTTGAATATTTAACTGGAATTATTGAGAAGGCAGTTGGACATGTGGTCTGGAGCTCAAAGAAGTCTGAGCTGGACGTGTAAATTTGGGGTCATGTGAGTATAGATAATATTTGAAAGCATCTGTATACATGTAAACAATAGGGAGTGTATAGCACAAGAAGAACAATAGGTCTAGGATTGATCTTTGGGGAACTCTAACAACTAAAGGGTGAATAGGGGAGAATAAAAAAACGTTAGCAAAAGAGGCTGAGAAAGAATGGTAGAGGGAAAACGAGGAGTGTATGGTGAAGTAAAATCCTAGAGAAGAGAGTGTCTCATAGAGGAGAAGGTCATCACCATGTTGAATGCTTCTGGGAGATCAGGAACACTTAGGACTAAAATGTCCATTGAAGCCATAAAAAAGAACAAAATAATGCCATTTGCAGCAACATGGATAGAACTAGAGACTCTCGTACTAAGTAAGAAAGAGAAAGACAAATACCATATAATATCACTTTTATCTGGAGTCTAGTATATGGCACAAATGAATCTATGTAGAGAAAAGAAACAAACTGGAGTTTCTGTCGCGGCTCAGTGGTTAAAGAATCTGACTAAGAACCTTGAGGTTGAGGGTTCAAACCCTGGCCTTGCTCAGTGGGTTAAGGAGCCGGTGCTGCCGTGAGCTGTGGTGAAGGTTGCAGACGTGGCTCGGATCCCACGTTGCTGTGGCTGTGGCGTGGGCCGGCAGCTACAGCTCCTGTTAGACCCCTAGCCTGGGAACCTCCTTATTCCACTGGTGCGGCCCTAGATAAGGCAAAAATACAAAAAAAAAGAAAAGAAAAGAAAAGAAACAAACTCATGGACGTGGAGAACAGACTTGTGGTTGGCAAGGGGGAGGGGGAGGGAGTGGGATGGACTGTGATTTGGGGGTTGGTAGATGCAAACTATTGAATTTGGAGTGGATAAGCAATGAGATCCTGCTGCATAGCCCAGGGAACTGTATCCAATCACTTGTGATGGCAGGTGATAGAGGATAATGTGAGAAAAATAATGTATGTATATGTGTAACTAGGTCAGTTTGCTTTGCAGCAGAAATTGACAGAACACTGTAAATAAACTATAATAAAAAATTAAAAAGGAGTTCCCATCATGGCTCAGTGGTTAACGAATCCGACTAGGAACCATGAGGTTGCGGGTTCAATCCCTGGCCTTGCTCAGTGGGTTAAGGATCCGGCGTTGCCGTGAGTTGTGGTGTAGGTTGCAGACGCGCCTCGGATCCCACATTGCTGTGGCTGTGGCGAAGGCTGGCAGCTACAGCTCCTGTTAGACCCCTAGCCTGGGAATCTCCACATGCCGTGGGTGCAGCCCTAGATAAGGCAAAAAGACAAAAAAAAATTAAAAAAAGAAAATGTCCATTACATTTAACAACCTGTGTTGACCTTAGCAACAGTCGTTTCAAGGGAGTGGTAATGGAATTTAGGTCAAAGAGGTTTTAAAAAGGAGTGCGTGTACTGAGAAAATGAAGACCAAGAATAGACCACCCCTATTTTAGTTTGTCTGTGGAGGGCAGGGCAGTGATGGGGTGACACTGAGTGAAGGAGAAGGGTGAAGGGAGGATCTTTAGAGGTAAGGAGACTGAAAGCTGATGGAAAAGATGGAAAAGGGTGTTAGGAATTGTACATGCAGAAGAGAAGACAGTTGAGTGGGATCCAGAGCACAGGGAGAGGAATGGCCTCAGAAAAAAAGGAAAGTAAGAAAGAATTGGTATAATTTTATATAGATATGTGGGCTTCAGTTTGGGAAAATTGAGCCAGTGGAGTTGACCCTTTTGTGCAGTACAAGTAAGGTCATGGGGGAGATGTTAGCTAAACTGAAAATACGAGTACTCATTATAGCTGCTTTACCATCATCTGTAGAAGCCCTTAGATTCCAAATTCTATTTGACTTAAGACATTTTCCAAGGAAATATATCTCTCACCCTCCAAGGCATTCTGACATATTATCCCAAACATGCTAAAATAGCAATTATTTTTCCCTAACCAGTAATCTGATTTTACTCATTAATATACATTCTATCAAAAGCTAAACCATAGAAGATTAGGGAAACGAAAGGTATTTTAGTGATTTCACTAGTCTTAAGGCTTGATTATCATTAAGATCAACTGACCTTGACCCTGGACTTTAGGGCCAATGCTTATTTTCATGACTACCAAAACATACAATGTCCTTAGTCAACTTGTAATAAACACAAATTACCGAAATAAGTTTGGACAGTTTGAAAACTCCTGAGCAAGCTTGTAACATATTTCATTATATAACTATTACCGAGTTACCAGCATGCTTTGAAAACCAGGAAAGCCAGTTTTATATGGCGCCAACTTAATTTCAGCTGGACTTACAAACTTAGGTGAGTGGATGGGTTATTTAAATTTCCTTTAACAAAAGTCAGTTTCAGAGTAAAGGAGCTGGGATTCTTTGATACATGACTGATTATAAACTTTGTAGCTCTGATCCTAGGAAACAAGACTGACTGAAAATTCAAATACTGACTCATGGATTAACTGGATTCATTAATTAGTTCTAGTTCCCTATACTAAATGTGACAAAACTATTTTTCATAAATTTCAAGATTTTTTAAACTCCTGCCTTTTTTCCAAACTGAGAATCAGTCACCTTTCCCCCTCAGCCACCTCAAATTAAGTAACCTCATTGGACTCATTTGATTATTATTTACCAATCACTAAGCTATTATTAAGACAGTATGTTCAAGCTTTCCTAGGAGGATTTGGATTTGTGTTTACCCTTTTCCCCCATTCATTCCTCAGCTCCTTAAGGGCCATTCTCTGTTGCAGTGGTTTTGAATTGTTTCTTATGTCTTGATGATTATTTCACCAAAGAACCTGAATCCTACTACAATAGGAACAAACTCATGTTTTCATGTGTTCTGTTATTATACTTCTCATTTACTGTATTATTATTATTGTCTTTTGTCATTTTAGGGCCGCACCCGCAGAACGTGGAGGTTCCCAGGCTAGGGGTCTAATTGGAGCTAGAGCTGCTGGCCTGCGCCACAACCGTAGCAACGTGGAATCCAAGCCGCGTCTGCGACCTACACCACAGCTCACGGCAAGGCCGGATCCTTAACCCACTGAGCAAGGCCAGGGATTGAACCCGCGACCTCATGTTTCCTAGTCAGATTTGTTTCTGCTGCGCTATGACAGGGACTCCCCTTATTATTTTAATGACAAAAAAACTTGTGCAAATAAGAATGATGGCTTACATTTGTTTGGCACTTTTTACATGCCAGCCAATGTTCTAAGTCCTTTACTTCTGTGATCCATTTAATCCTCTCAACAATTCAGTTCACTAGGTACTATTATAGACCTTGTTTTGTTGTTGTTGTTGTTGCAGCATATGGAAGTTCCCAGGCCAGGAGTCGAATTGGAGCTACGGCTGTGGGCCTACACCACAGACACAGCAACACTAGGATCCCAGCCTCATCTGTGACCTACACCACAGTTCACAGCAATGCTGGATTCCTGACCCACTGAGTGAGGCCAGGGCTCTAAGGCACAATCTTTTGGATACCAGTTGGATTTGTTTCCACTGCAGCACAGTGGGAACTCCTGGACCTCATTTTTATTTTTATCTATTTATGTCTTTTAAAATAAATAAATAAATAAATAAATAAACAACACCAGCAACACAGGATCCTTAACCCACTGAGCAAGGCCAGGGATTGAACCTCATCCTCATGGATGCTAATCAGATTCGTTTCCACTGAGCCATACCAGGAACCCTCTGGACCTAATTTTTATAAATTAGGTGTCTGAGGCACCGAGAAGTTAAAGTATTTTGCCCAGAGTCACCTGACCAGAGTGAGGATCCACACCGAGGCAATCTGGCTTCTGCATCTACTTTCTTAGGGAGGATATTATAAAATGATCCACCATATAAAACCAGTGTTGGACTAGTAATTTAAAATGTGTAAATAATTTGGAGTATAGGAGTTCCCATTTGGCACAGCAGAGACAAATCTGACTGGTATCTGTGAGGATGTGGGTTTGATCCCTGGTTTTGCTCAGTGGGTTGTGGATCTGGCATAGCTGTGGGCTGTGGTGTAGGCTGCAGACGTGACTTGGATCCCACATTGCTGTGGCTGTGGTATAGACCAGCAGCTGTAGCTCTGATTTGACCCCTAGCCTGGGAACTTCCATGTGCTGTACCTGTTACCCTAAAAAGCAAAAGTCAAAAAGAAAAAAAAATTGGATTATGAACTTTACTACTACTGAAATGAAATGAAGGTAAATAAAAATGTACAATCTCTGTCAAATTGCCAATAACATTTTTCACAGAACTAGAACAAAAATTTTGAAATTTCTATGGAAACTCAAAAGACCCTGAATAGCCAAAGCAATCTTAAGAAAGAAAATTTGGAGCTAGAGGATTCAGGCTTCCTGACTTCAGACTATACTACAAAATTATAGTAATCAAAACAGTATGGCACTGGTATATATTTATGCCTGCCCAGCATCTATTCTTTCTCTCTGTCATATTTTGTAATAGCATTTTGATTTTCCCTTGAGGGGCTAACCCTTCCAATACTTATCATATCCTGTGTGTATTAGATAAGTTGTTCTACCTTCCTTAGCTGAAAGTGGAGCAAGGGATATGAGTAAGTTTCCTCCAACTCCTCTGGGAATTTAAATTTTGTAAGGAGTGACTGAAGGGTGGGAAAAGATTGTAGCTGATGTACTTGGTTGTCAGCACCCTGAAGGAAGCCAAGCCCATACTTCCTGTTACTCCGCTCATCAAAGTTACCTCAGTTTTTCTGCCATGGCACAACAGGATCAGCAGTGTCTCTACAGTGCCAGGACACAGGTTCAATCCCCAGCCCAGCACAGTGGTTTAAAGGATCTGGCTTAGGTTGCCACTTCAGCTTGGATCTGACTGCTGGTCCAGGAGCTCCGTATGCTGTAAGGTGGCAAAAAAAAAAAAAAAAAGACAAAAAATGTTTTTCTCTTTCTAAAGGTAGGTCTTCCCAGATCGCTTCTGGTTCCTTGAATTTCCCCATAATCTTCCAATAAATTCCACTTTTGCTTGAGGTAATACATTCTTCTTTTGCTCAAACCCGGTGTAGTTTGCTTCCAAGCTAAGAGCCATAATTTATACATCACCTGTGGGATGATCTGCTTTAGCTTCACCTGATGAAATGAGCTGGAAATATTGTACTTAGGTTACTGTGCTCCTCCTAGCCTAGACACAGCAGCATCCCTTTTCTCTTTGGGTCTCCCTTCTGCACTAGTGTGCTGGCAAGATACGGGCTTATGTTGGCTTTGCTCTCAGAACCTGCAGACTTCCATCTTTCTCTGCTCCCCTCAGCCATCGACCTAGAACAGGGAATCTCTACACATGACAATCTTTTTCCCTTTTGATTTCTCCGCAAGACACTTTTTATTTTTCCTTTTTTTTCTTTCTTTTTTTTTAGGGCTGCACCTGAGGCCTATGGACGTTCCCAGGCTAGGGGCTAAGTCAGAGCTGCAGTTGCAGGCTTACACCATAGCCACAGCAACCTACACCACAGCTCATGGTGTAGCTGATCCATGCTGGATCCTTAACCCACTGGGCGAGGCCAGGAATCGAACCTGCATCCTCATGGATACTAGTCAGATTCATTTCCACTGAGCCACAACAGGAACTCCTGGCCAAGACACTTTTTCTATGTTTAGCACGGAAACACTCATCCCCTTCACAAAACCACTATGTTCTCTTAAGATCTTAGCAGAGTAAGGAAAAAGATCCCCAGGCCTCTTCTATTTTCTATCTTGTCCCAAAGCTAATAGGAGGCAATAAACACATCATTTTCTATGTGCCTGAATTAGGAAGCAGATTGAAGGTGGAAGAAAAGTAAAGACACAAAGAAGGAAAAGAAAATAAATTAACACTTCAAATATTCCAGTAGTTTAATAGTAAAAATAATGATTCCTTTCAAGATATCTTTATTATCATTCTTTATTGTATTTTCTGTTTGTGTATTTTCTTTTATATTTTACTCATGGATAGAGAGTGCACATGTGTTGCTAGATGTGTTGGGTTGTTCTTAGTGGCTCTTTTTAGTCCCTATAGTGCCAGCAATGATTATGTCTGTTTCACAAGAAGAATAATAGTCATGCGTTTTCCAAATCATCAGAAAGAACTCTGGGAAGCTACAGTTCCTATCAGAATGTTGGGACACAGCCTGACCATCTTAAACATTGACTTTGGGGCCATTGGCAAGGTGTTGTTCTCAGTCATCTTCTTCATACACACCTTCTGACATCCAAAGCTTCCTATATGCTTTTATGTAACATCAAATCCAGGTGGTAGAATATATGGGGGTGCAACAGGCATCTGTGAGTGTCTTAACATGTTTCACGACTGGACTTTATAACGGATTTTCTTTCCTAAGCCTCCATCTCTGCTACATTCTGTGATAACTTTTACCATGTTATATAGACATTCTTATAGAACCAGAGCTCAAGCAAGAGAAATAGTTCAGCCTCTGATCCTGATCATGCTCTCCGTCTCCCTTCTCATATCATTCTTTTCTTAGCCACAGAAACTTGGAGCTTTGCAGTACAAAGAAGATGTTGACAAAGAGGAAGGGAAAGGCTCTGAAAGTAGAAAAATCCAATAAAAGTAGCTGGAGAGAAAATGAAAACTTGAGAGAGAGGAGAAACCAATATTCAAATTATTTGAAAGTTTAAAAAAGCAAAAGATTAGAATTAACCGACAAAAATATTGAAAAATGTCATTTGTGCCTCCTCCTCCTCATTTTACATCTGTTCCCCCCTCACCATCCATCTCCCCCTCCCCAAGCCTTTCTGATGTAGGACGTTTTAGCAGATATAAGAGATTTCACAAAAGTAACAATGGTTTCAAACATGTTCTTTCAATATATGTATTAGAGCTGTTACTCATCATTATGTGAGTTCCTCTAATTAAACTAGAACTGCTTCTGACTACTTTATCATTACTGATAATAAAGTTATCTTTCTTGTGAGGGATGCATGAAAGGATGACCCAAAAAGGGAATCCGGAACTTGAACCCACCTCTTACTGCTCTCAGCATGGTGGTTTTCTGGACCTCATAAAGTCATTTTCTATTTTTGTTCATGATTATATTTTGTTTTTGATTTTGTTTTAACCTGCATGTCCTTGGTGTTTTTTGAAAACTTTTGTGTGGCTTCAGCTTTTTTCTTGGATATGAATGTAGCTGATAATAATATAAATGATACTTCATTCAAGAATGATGGCAAAGAAAGCCTAGTTCATTCCTTTTGCTGTAGGTTTGCCTTCTAAAGAGAGGATACCCTGAAATGAAGGTATCATTATTTATGCTAGCAACTGTTATGTGCTTTGATGTTCTGGTATTATTTTTTTTAACTTTCTGGTACAATAATAAATCTCTTTTCATGGAATCAGCTTAGAAGGGGAGGGTGAAAGGTGGCTTCATCCAATGATGGCATTTCTTTTTTTTTTTTTTTGGAGGTTTGTTTTAATAATTACCTAGGCTTTAATGTCTGTGTTTCCATATTTGTTGACATTCCTTGATGCTTGAGGTGATTTTCATCATAATCTCTTAGCCTCATAACTTTACTTCCCAGAGGCAAAGGACATGCTCTGTGTCTGACTGCATTATGAAACACCTGGGTTTGTTTGACCCATCCCTCCACAGGCTGCACCACCCAGGACATGATGAAAATAAAGATGCCACCAACTGGAGGTCAGCAGTAATCTTCTGGGTTCAGATTGACTTAAACCAACATGGAACCCCAAAGTCCAGGCTGTAGAAGTTCATCTCTGAACCTCCTTGAAGTAAGTTTTTGGCCAGATTATTACTTATTTTAGTGTTGGTCTTTGAGATGCCACCTCATTGGGTTTTTAAAAATTTGATGCCTGGAATAGAAGCATGTAGGACTTCACTGTATGAAGGTGATCATTACCAGACCCTCCTTTCTTTTCTCTTTGTAAAAGACTCTTTTTCCTTTGTTGATGTTTTATATTTTTTATACTCAGTGCCTTGAAAGAAACACTTCCCAGGACTTAGCTCTACTTTATTTCCTAGCAATCTAGCCAAAAAGAAAAGTAGAGTTGAAGGGGAATGAGATGAAATTAAGGATTGATTTATAAAGTATATATATATTTTATTTTAGGTATTTTATAGCTCACAGCCCATCTTTATGATTCATCTAATTCTTACAGATTACTCCAAATATTATTTAATTTTTCATTCACTCAACAAATATCTGTTATATTGGGCACTTTGAAAATAAAGAGGGAGAGATTTCAACCATAGTATAAGCCCCATTACCTCAGGATTTTAGTCAATTTCATTCACAGCTATATCCCTAGCACCCAGAGCAGCACAGGAGGCACTCATAAATATTTGTTGATGAATGAATACTGAATCAATGAATAACAGTGTGATTTTTTGGAAAAAAAAAGAAATTCACTTTATATATTTATTTCATTTTATTTTTTAGGGCCACATTTGCAGCATATGGAGTTTTCCAGGCTAGAGGTTGAATCAGGGCTGCAGCCTCCATCCTATGCCACAACCATAGCAACTCAGGATCTGAGCTACGTCTGTGACCTACACCACAGCTCATGGCAACGCTGGATCCTTAGCCCACCGAGCGAGGGCAGGAATTGAACCCACATCCTCATGAACACTAGTTGGGTTTGTTTCCACTGTGCAACAACAGGAGGTCCCAAGAAATTCATTTTGGAATAAGAGATATACTAAGTATGTTGGATCTGGGATTGTGAATATTATAAAGCCCGCCATTGAGAGAAGGAACCCCTGGGAGACTTGAAGCACCCAGGTACCAGATGTGCATGCTCCTTTATGTTCAGAGTGGCAGCTATTTATGGTCCACATTGTTTTTGCCTCAAAGGAGGCATGTAGTTAATTTCATCTTTTCATTTTCACTCTTGTTTTGAAGATAAAAAGATTCTGATCTGTAAAAACAGTGAATTAGTGTTTTTAGTCTTTTCTGTGTTCATTTAGTGCCCATCTCTAAGGAATTTCAAGGTCTCCAGCAGATGGTTATATTAAGCCCCACAGCTCAGCACAGAGGTTGTGGGCAGAGTCAGCCCTTGGGGTGGGCAGCCTGTATTTCTGCACACAGTTCCTTAGACCATGCCAGCTGACTCTCACTAGAGCTTCCGTTTTTGAATTTTCTATTTACAGTTCCTCTATTTCTGTATCCTTCTTAGGATTAGCAGTAAAGAAAGACGGAATTGAAGATGGGGACCTGGGATATTGGTGGAGGACCTGACTGGCCCCCTCTGTCACCCATTTTCCTGTCTACCTAGCTCAGAGCATCTTTTTTTTTTCCCTTTGCTTTTCCAGAAGCAAAGTCAAAGTGGGAACCAAGTGCATATTTGGCCGTTGGCGCTCCCGGATAGAAAGGTACCATTATCTCCTTTTTGTAGTCACAGGAGATGAGACTTCAGTGCTTTTCCAAGTCTATGCAGCAGTGAGCTTGTCTAAGGCTCTTGCTATTATACTGCGCTATAAAAAGCACATAACACAGCCTAATACTTTTATGTTGCAGTTGAAGTGTTACGGGATTTCATTTTATAAGAACCTTAAGTCCTACACATAAATCATTCTCATGTCAGTGAGGCTTTGTGTTTTGTTTTTTTCCTGTAACTCACTCTGAATTCATCCAAGGTGAATATTTCTGAACTAGGCAGTTAGAAAAGACACTGTGGTGTGGTGGAAAAAGCTCAGGATTGTGAATCAGGATCTCAGTTCCAGAATGGACTTTGTTGTTGACCAGCTGAATTAAGACCCTGGGCCTCATTTTCTTAGTTTATAAACTGAGGGAATTGGAAGAAATGCAATGTCGCTGTGCTTTCACTTTGATGTTCTTTTTAGGCTCAAGACCTTTGGTCCCTCCTTTCTACCTTCCTAAATAATGGAATATAGAGTATTTGAAAAAACTGTAGCATCAGTTCATTAAGTTCAGGCTGAGCTAAACTGAATCTAGACAACCTACCTAGTTTACAGAGGAGGGAACGAAGTGAGAACAGAAAAGGTAAGTTACTTGCCTAGGTCGCACAACTGATTAAGAGCAGGAACTTGACATTTTTATCAGTTGTGAATTTTTTTCTCAGAAAAATTCATCTCATTGTCTTGTGGTAGTGGTGGTGGTGGGTGTAGAAAAAACCAAGAAGTTTTCACAGAAAAGTGGAACTTCTATTTCTGCTGAGATGGCACTGCCCATTTTGATATTCCCTGCATTTCTCATGCCAAAATACTGGTGGCTATTGTGCAGAAGCATGTGTTGGTTACTTTAGGATTATACATAGAAATTCCTAAGAAAAAAGACTACTCTGTTCTTGAAGAAACTAACACCTTCTTTACTTTTCCCCTCTGTCTTCACTTTTAAAAGCATGCTTATTGTTCAGATGGTAAAGGAGTTCAGAAAAATCTGTTCAGATAGTCAAGAACCAGGAGTTCCAGTCCAGCCTCTGCATGGGTTTTTGGAAAATCTGATGGATGAGTAGCATAAGCTAACATGAATACGATACTCTTTTTTTACATGCTATTTTCCTGCTTTCGAGCAAGTGTTGTCTAAATATGAACTCACAGGGTTCTTAGAGGCTGGCTCTTCCTGAATTCTTTCTTGAACAGTGTCAGTATTCTCCAGTTACTCACACTTCAAACTTGAGTTATCTTTCACTATGCCTTTCTCTGATACATTGAAACAGTTGCTAAGCCCCATAGGTTCCTTCTTTGCAATCTGCATTACATCAGTTTTCCTTTTATAATTCCTATTTTTGATATATTCACATAAAGTCATATTTTGTGAGCAATTAAGAACACAGGTTTGGAGTCAGGCAAAACTGGGTTTTGAGTCCTAGCTCTGCCACTTACTACCCGTGTGTCATTGCTCAATCTCCCGAACTCTTAATTACCTTGTCTGTAAAATGGGAATCATAATTTTATTGGCCTCAAAGAGTTGTTGTGAGAATTAAATGACAAGATGTTGTAAGAATACTCAGTAGAGTGCCTTACACATGGTAAGTGTTAAGCACGCAATAGTAATTGTTACTCTTCACTCCTCCTTGTCCATCCTGCTTCCTGCTTGCAGATTAATCCTCTTAAAGCCTGGGTCTGACATTCTCTCTTCTTTACTCCAAGAGAGGCCTCATCTGCACCTGGACTACCTGAGTAATCATTTACTAGCTGTGTGATCCTGAGCATGTTTACAAACTTCTCTCTACCTCTGTTTCCTTATCTGTGAAATAGGGATAATAGTACCTACCTCAAATGGTTATTATGAAGTTTATTATTATTTAATGTTAATAGTTAATATTTTTAAAATACCTGGCATACAAGTTAATAGTAGTTTTTGATAAATAAAAACCTATGTTCTCTTCTTATATTTACTATTTTATTTTATTTTCCTGCAGCATATGGCAGTTCCCAGGCTAGGGGTTGAATTAGAGCTGCAGCTGCCAGCCTACACCATAGCCACAGCAGTGCAGCAGTGCAGGATCCTAGCCGCATCTGCAACCTACACTGCAGCTCGGATCCTTAACCTACTGAGTTAAGTAGGTTAACTAATGATGGCGGCGCCAGATCCTTAACTGACTGAGCAAGGACAGAGATCGAACTGGCATCCTCATGGATACTAGTTAGGTTCACAACCTGCTGAGCCACAATGCTAACTTCTTTGTATTTACTATTTTATAAACACGCTCTGTATTCATTTCTTCGGTCTTGCTGTGCCTGCCACCTTTAATGCAGGGTGGTTTAATGGGAAGACTACTTACAGCCCAGGGAGAGTAGTAGGTTTTACCTACATGCCAGCTTTGACTTAGTAGTAGTAGTTACCTGGATTACTTGCAAAATACTATGAGGCTTTGTACGGTTTCAGTGAGAAGTCAGCTAGTTTTGTCTCTCATTGGCTGTGGAGGGAGAAATAGAGACACATCTTGGTGTTTTGCCAAAATAAAGGAGGCATAGTTGTTCTTAAGAATCACAACATGGAGTTTCTCTTATGGCACAGTGGGTTAAGGATCCAGCATTGTCACTGCGGAAGCTTGAGTCATTGCTGTGGTATGGGTTCATTCTCTGGGAAATTTCATATACTGTGGGTACAGCCAGGAAAAAAAAAAAAAGGATCACAGTGTTTTCATCATAGAGATACACAGTTTAGAATGAAAGATAAATTTTCTTAATATTGAAAGCTAAAGCATTTTCCATAAGAGTTCACTTTATTTCATCTTATAGCATTTTCTGATTGTTTTATATACTTGAATTCACTTATTCCTCATATATAGCATTATAATACAGCATTTTCTGAGGTGGGTAGGATTATTGTCCTTATCTCTCTTTTATAGATGAGGAAGCAAAGGCATAAAGTAGTCAAGTAACTTTCATGAGATCATGCAGGTAAATGGTAGGGCTGGAATTTGAAACCTGGACAGTCTAGCTCCAAACTTTACACTTTGGGCCACTATACTAAATATGACTCTTAGTCCTTGGGTTACTTTTTAAGTAAATCTAATTTAGTTTAAAAATAAAGTAACTCAATGCAATTTGAATACATTTGATTTAGTACTTTCAGGCAATTCTACAAAGGCCCAAATCACTTTTCAAATGTGTATCTGAAGTTTAGTTTGATCCAGTAATAAAAATAAGATTATCTTGAGCAGTGGATTCAAACCACTCCTTGCGTGGAGTTCCCTTCGTGGCTCAGTGGTTAACAAATCCGACTAAGAACCATGAGGTTGTGGGTTCGATCCCTGGCCTTGCTCAGTGGGTTAAGGATCCGGCGTTGCCGTGAGCTGTGGTGTAGGTTGCAGACGCGGCTCGGATCCCGCATTGCTGTGGCTGTGGCGAAGGCCAGCAGCTACAGCTCCTGTTAGACCCCTAGCCTGGGAACCTCCACATGCTGCAGATGCGGCTGTTGATAAAGGCAAAAAGACAACAACAACAACAAAAAAAACCCCACTCCTTGCAGAACCCTAGAGTTGCACAGAAGTTTTTCTGGGGTCTAAGGGCTGGTAAGTGGTAGGTGTAAAAGGGACTCTAAGCCTCTACTCTTATTCCAACCAGGGTAGCCTTGTTTTATCTGCTTAACAATTGGGATTCTAGAGTTCCCTGGTAGCTCAATGGGTTAAGATTTTGACTTTGTCACTGCTGTGGCTCTGGTGGATGCTGTGGCACATGTTCATTCCCTGGCCCGGGCACTTCTGTATGCTGCAGATAAGGCAAAATATTTTGATATTCTAAATAAAATTTATTTTGAAAAAAGAGATTTCCTTTGAAAGGTGAAAAAAAATCTCTGATCAAGGGAAATAAGTGGACAACATATTTTGGGGCAAGTCTTATTAAATATCATTTCTGGTCAGTGAGCTTCCAATCTGAGTTTGACAGCAGCATGTGCAAAATTGTATTTCTGGAAAGACCCTAGAGTACAAATAATGTCGCACTTATGGTCAGATACACTCAGTAATGGTCAGTGGGCAGAGGGCACGATAATATTCTCTAACAAAAACTAGAATGCTCAACCTGAACTCACATCATAGTCACTAGGATATTCCTGTCTTCAATGGTTCATGTCTTTCTTTCCATTTTTTTTTTTTTTTGTCTTTTTAGGGCCTCACACATGGCATATGGAAGTTCCCAGGCTAGGGGCCAAATCGGAGTTGCAGCTGCTGGCCTGCACCACAGCCACAGCAATGCCAGATCTGTGCTGCGTCTGAGATCTACACTGCAGCTCAGGGCAATGCTGGATCCTTAGCCCACTGAGTGAGGCCAGGGATTGAACCTGCGATCTCATGGATACTAGTCAGGTTCTTAACCTGCTGAGGCACAATGGGAATTTCC
Source organism: Catagonus wagneri (assembly GCA_004024745.2). Classification (NCBI taxonomy): domain Eukaryota; kingdom Metazoa; phylum Chordata; class Mammalia; order Artiodactyla; family Tayassuidae; genus Catagonus; species Catagonus wagneri. The sequence goes on from PVHT020000065.1 coordinate 1,166,120, forward strand.
TCAATGGCTCATTTCTTAAATTTTATTGATTTATATGTTGAAATAAGGAATTAAGTCTCCTTGTAAACTTCTCCCGTGTTCCTTCTCTCCACTGCCCCAGTTTCCTTCTCCTCGTTGTTAGTCAAGAGCACGTATTTAAGCTCTCTTAGTCATGCATAATAGGAAAAAAAAATTATATCTGGCCTCAATGGATTTTGTAGTATTTTGAGTATTTGATTTTTTTAAACGCTTTTTTTTTAATTACTCAATGAATTTTAATAAACCTGCTTTTTAATAGTAAGCCATACCCAGGTTATCCTGAGATTGGAAAAATTCCTGTAATCTACTTTTAATTAAATTAAAACACATCAAGTGTCAAAAAATAATCAGTATCAAGACTGTAAAAGACAACAGAAATCTGTAAACCAACTATAATGGAAAATTAAAAGAAAAAAAAGACTGTAAAAGACAAAGAGCTTTATTTGGGGTCTTAAGAATTGCAAATCAGGAGACAAGGATTTGGATAAAACCAAAAGAGTGTTCCAGGAAAGACTTAAAGGGACTTATAAAGGCAAAAGCCACAGGTTGTTAAGTTGTCTGGCAGGAATTATGGTTGACTCTGACACAAGAAAGGAAATGTTTGTCCTTAAGGGATAAGCTGTCTTGAACTGTTTTAAGGTAAGGGTCCAATAAGTATCTTGAGTTTCTGGAACTTTGAGATGATGTTTTGAATGCCTGTGCTAAGACAGTAAGTGGTCAAAGTTCAGATTTCTCCTAGGCTGAGATGTACATAAGTCATACTTCCTTAGTGCCCTCCCAGCTCTATTTCAGAAAGCTCTGTTAACAATACCGACTCCATCTTGACATGCCTTTCACATAGCTTTGGCTTGGAATAGAGGGAGAACTGAGAAGGAAGAGATAAGCAATGATTGGAAAAATGCTCCTCAGGTTTACTTTTCAGAATCCAGTGAGGGCCCTACATATTCCCTCTTCTTCTCCAGAACCTACTTGTGAAAATGCCAGTTTTCACAGCCAGGGTCCTGGATAGGCTTTTAGGAGTATGCTTCCAAAATATCACCTGTCTTCAAGAAAAGTACAACTCTACTAGCAATCACTTTTTTGGTATCGTAGGAAAGCAGGTCTGTGGTGTTAATTATTCAGAACTTTGAGTGAGGAATTTATTTGGCCTTGGGATGCATTGCATTCCTGTCTTGTGGAGGATTTCCCCTCCTAATTATGATTTGTTTTAGCCAAGTGGCATTTAAAATGACTTGACTTTGAGAAGCACTCATCAACTGGGGATAGGCTGTGTGGGTTTGGGAGAAGGCGGGTAGCAGGAGAAAGTCAGCCTGGTATTAACATTCCATGTGGGAAATCTATTCAATAGCAATCCACATAGGGAATTATTGAGAGTTGATTTTACAAGCAAAACTCATTACTCTAGTTGATTTGTGACTTAGTTCAGGTGTAACTATAATCTCCGTGGTATGCCTCATACCTTTATCTCTAAGAGTGAATTAATAAGATACTGATAGAGCAGGAGAAGGAAAATCCTCAGTTCTTACCACTGGCACTGGCAACAAAGCCCTGGATATCTTCAGGCTTAATGTAAATGAAGTAAGATTTCAATTCCTGCTGAAATAAGTTGTAGAATTCAATAGCTATAGAATTTAAATGGCTACTTTTTAAAAACTTAAAGTTACCTTTTAAAAAGCATTCTTGAGATAAAAATCCTCCTATGGAAGGCAAAATCCTGATCTGAAACTAGACTGTCTTGAGTGAATAGTCACACAGAACATCTTCTGGTGGGGGTTTATAAATGCATTTGTGTAGGGTTTCTTGCAAATTCAGTTCAAAGGTAAAGACTTTTGGAGAAGTTGTTCCAACAGTCAGATGGAAAATTATGCTGGCTTTTTCCATAGTGGTTTGGGCTGTGTGATGATGATTCATACCATGACTTAGCTAAAGCAGAATCTTTAGTTTTTCTGAGCAACACTGCCTCCTTGTGTAAGGAGAATCACTGTCTAGTCCATTAGTCTATATAATTTAAAAAATGTATTTTCATTTGAATTCAAAGGCTTAAACAACCCAAACCAGTTAGGGTGCCTCATTGAAGAAAATCTCTTTGTGCCCATGTTTGATAATTTCCGTTGATGAGACTAATTGTCTTGTCTTCATGGACTGTGTGCCCAATTTGACATTATATTTTTTCTCTTACTAATGTCTCTTACTAAGACTTTAAGGTGGTGGAAAGGAATAGAGAAAGGAGATGAAATGCAAGACAATACTTTTGCAACTCACATCATCTTTTAAGTTTTCACTGGAAAGAAGATAGAAATCTTTGGATAAATGAATCAATCTACTGATCATAAGATTCAAATTATATAGCTGTTCTGACTTTATCAAAAGCAGTTGATCCTGGAGTTCCCATTGTGGCGCAGTAGAAACAAATCCAACCAGGAACCATGAGGTTGTGGGTTCGATCCCTGGCCTCACTCAGTGGGTTAAAGATGCGACGTGATGTGACCTGTGGTGTAGGCTGCAGACGCGGCTTGGATCTGGCTTTGCAGTAGCTCTGACGCAGGCCAGCAGCAACAGCTCCAATTAGACCCCTAGCCTTGGAAACTCCATATGCTGCAGTGCAGCCCTAAAAGGTCAAAACACCCCCCCCCAAAAATAAAAAAGGCAGTTGATCCAAAGTATTAAAGCCTAATGTGTTTATGTTACATTTTTTTTTCTCACCTTTTTCCTACTTATTCTTGGTTCAAGAGATTGGTACTATTTGACTTCATGCAATTCATTCAGCAAATATCTACGGTCATCCCTTAGGTACCAGGCACTCTCTTAGATGGTGGAGATACTATGGAGAACAAAACAGAAAAATCCTTGACCTCATAGACCTTATCTTCTAGTGAGGGAGCAAATATGAAGGATACTGAAGTAAAATATACAGTTGACCCTTGAACAACATGGGCTTGAACTGCATGGGTCCACTAATATGTGGATTTTTTAAATAGTAAATAATACTGTACTACACAATGCAGATTTTTGACTGCACAGCAGGTCAGTGCTCCTAACCCCCTCATTGTTCAAGGGCCTACTGTGTATTACTTAGATGGTGATAAGTGCTAAGGAGAAAAAAATAAAACAGAGAGGGCGGGGAGTGAAGATCCAGAGTGAGGAGTGATATTACAATGTTGGGTAGGGTAGTTGGGAAGGCCTTCCTGAGGAAGTGATATTGGAGTGAGTGGAGGAGCAGAAAGAGCAAAATATACAGAGAGGATATCTGCGAGAATGTTCCATTTACTGGTGACAGCAAGTGCAAAGGTCCAAAGAAGGGAATGTGTGCCTGGCTTATTTGAACGACAGCAAGAAGAAGCATGTGGGAGCAGAATGAACAAGTGGTAGAGTCACAAAAGATGAGACTAGACAGGATTTGGGGTTTTAGGCCATTGTGGGGTTTTGAGCAGAGGAGTGAAACATTTTTTCTTTTAATAGAATAAAATGAAAACAAATAAGAGTGAAAGTAGAATGGATGACTAGAAGACTAGATTTGATTTTGTAATCATCCCATCATCTATTCTGGAATACGCATACCCTCATGAATCAAGAATTTGTTAGTAATGTGCAGGACACTTATCATGATCAAGGTTTGTTATCAATAACAAGTTACCATGTAATAAAGTTGAATACTGAGCAGGGAATAATTTTTAGAATTCTCAGCAGTAATCATCAAGGAAAATTTCTGTTTAAACAAGCAGATGATTAGATTTGGGAATAGAAATGCAAGTATGATTCTAATTGATATTCTGTGTTTGTAGAAACTCGCCCCATTCTATAAAATTGTGACTTATGTAGACAGAAACTTAGGGCATTTAGGTTGCTACTTTTAAGAGAGTAACCCTTTCCTGAATGTATTAATCTAGTCTAAAATTTTTGCTAGGAAGATCTTTTGACAAGAAATGGAATAAAAACTAGCTCTCTTTTATTTTATGTATAAAAACTCAGCCTTCACAGCAGTCTTACTTCCCAGCAGTCTTTATTTACATTGTGACTGTTTGGGTTTTCTTAGAGTTTCTTTAAATGCACTGCATTTTCATTGTACTCAGTTCACTTAAAAAAAAAATTACCGTTTGGAAAACTTTAACATTACTACTGAAAAACTAGTCCCTGGAAGCAAACTATGGTTTCTGTAAACACTGCTAGTAAGGGCTTAGCACAGTTTTAGATTTGCAGAGATCCCTTACGTAGCCCTTCCCTTCCACACAGGAATCATTAAATTGAGCATTAAAGTCTTTAATAGTACCGATGATGTTCAACTGACACTAATGCGACAGCTCTCAAGGTCACACTTCATGCCCCCTAGAAGACTCTTGTCTGGCCTGAGATAAGGAAAGCCTTCAATGATCCCGTGACATAATACAAAAACGGTCATTATTTGTCCTTTTGACGTATATTTACTGGATACCTACTATGTGCAAGCTGCTGTGGGAGGGTACAAATATGCAACGATCAAAAGAAATAGCCTACAATGTATGCCTTATCTTCAGTTTATACTATTGTACTAATATAACTTTACCCTTATCCTTAGGCATTACTAGTCATAAACTGAAAATGAACTATAGTCACAAAATATTACAAATAAGAAACATTCCATATTTTGTATAGACCCTGGATTGAGAATCACTGTCTTCTCCTCAGGCTTAGAATAGAGAAGGATCTCTTGTGTCTTATCCTTCCTCCCCCCACCCATGCCCAAAGTTCTTAAATGTTTATTTTATCTTGTCTGATCAGAGTTACTGATTCCCTCTGATTAGCCAAGCTTGTTTGTTTGACACAAACCTAGTATTCAGGCTTTTTAGGAATTTCTCTGTCAATTCTAGTATAGATTACCACCTGTGTTCCCATAATTATGTTTCCTTGGATACCAGAAAAAAAAAAATTCAAGCTTTTTGCCAAGGCTGTGTTTAGGGCCAGTCTTGCTAAAGCGTGGAGTTTGCTGGGTGCTCGTAGCCTTGTTCAAGGCCCTTCTCCATTGCAGGCCCTCAGGACCCCTGTGATGTCCCTAGGCTCCTGGTTGTCCCTTCAGGATCACTTGATAGGTTTCCTTCCTCCCCACCAATCTGAACCTTTCCTGACCTCCTTTCCTCCTTCAGTCTTTCATCTAGAATTTTATAGGATGAATTTTTGAACAAATCCTTGTGGGTCACTTCAAACCACAGTAAATCACAGCGTTCCACCTTTGAAGTAGCTGCAGTAGATATATAATCATAGCATATTTTTAGAACTAGAAAGAACCTTAGGACTTTTCTGTTTTTTTTTTTTTTTAAATAAGCATGATCTTTGCTTAAAAGAAACCTTATTTGGAAATAAGCAAGTAAGAGTAGAGCTGTGCTCAATGGAGGGGCAGTGCCCCCTGTACCTTGCTCCAACTTCTCACTCTCCACATGCCCAGAGCACCCCAGAGACACCACGGAAACACCCTCCCACAGAGACCTCTGAAAACTGCCTGATTTGCTAGATAAGGATTTCCCAAGAGGTTCATTTTGTATATTTCCTCCTGCCTCTTGGAGGTCTGATCTCTGTTCTCATAAACTTGGGGCTGTTATTTACCCGCCCCCAGCCTACTTGGAGGGTGAGGTGTCAGCCCCCTGGCAGTCACAGTCTTAACAACACTTCCCCATGGTGAGTGTCATGAGGCTAGGGTTGATGGATAAGGGTCCTGGAAACTATTCCAAGAGCCTGCTCACAAGCGCTAAGTTTTCTTTTATTACAACATTACACTCTTAGAAATATTTAGCAAAAATAGAGACTTGTGAAAATGTTCTTCTTTACAGTGACTGGTGAGAAAGCACTTCCCTGGTGAGTCTACAAAGACACAAAATGTTTCTTATTCTCACTTCAGCTTTTAACCAGTAAAATCTAGTTGAATTTCCCCTCATAGCATAGTCTCTGTCCCTGGAGGAATCTAAGCCCATTTTCATGACTTTAATGGAAGTGGAGGGAGGATTGACACAAGGCTGATAATGGTGATCATGCTTTGGATGGGACCATGTTAGAGAATAGATTGTTTTATTTTCTTGGCCCACAGGACAATTTAGGACAGATAGAAGATAATCAGGAAGCTTGATGTTGGCAATTTAATTTAGTTCAGACTTCTGATTTAAAAATAAAGCCCCATGTTTAATACTGAGGAAAGTGGAGGGGAGCAAATAGGTTTCTTTGTTTTTTATTGCTGTTAATTTGATTTTGCCATCATGTTGGACACATCTTTCCGGGGAGGCAGTGGGGTATAGAGGAAAGCACAGGAGCTTTCAAGTCCTTCATTCATTTTTTTATCACTTTATGCTTTCTGCTCCCTCCCTCTGTCCTTTCCTTCCTTCTTTCTTGACAATACTTTTAGGCTCCTAAAATGTGCTTGGTGTTGTTAGCTCCTGAGGTCACAACACTAAATTACACAGTATGGTGCTTTCGGCCTGGGGGTATTCCTCTTCCAGCTTTGCCATTTATGAACTGAGCAACCTTGGGAAAGTCACTTAATTTCTTTGAGCTTCGGTTTCACCTTTTGTAAAATGGGAGTAAGAGCAGCTCCTCAAGTAGCTACAATTCAGTAATTAAATGAGATAATGCGCAAATTACCTCCACGGAGTGCCTAGCACAGAGTAGGGGCTTAAAAGATGGGAGCCTATTTTAGACCCCCCCCCCCTTTTAATGTCTTTTATAGGGCTGCACCCGCAGCATATGGAGGTTCCCAGGCTAGGGGTCTAATCAGAGCTGTAGCTGCCGGCCTACGCCACAGCCATAGCAACATGGGAGCCGCGTCTGTCACCTACACCACAGCTCACGGCAACGCCGGATCCTTAACCTGCTGAGCAAGGCCAGGGATGGAACCCGCAACCTCATCGTTCCTAGTCGGATTCGTTAACTGCTGAGCCACGATGGGAACTCCTAGATTCCCATATTTATAGTCACTATAACCTGATATTTAGGTTCATCTTCCCACATTCTATGAGGAATTATATGAGGGTTTCAACATTTGGCTCAATTTCATTCTGCCTCGTACTGCAATTCATAGGCCAACAATCACTCTGTCTCAGAGATCCTGAATTCTCAAAACCCTTTCCATACTCCAGTTTCTGCCCTTCAACCTCTCCAAGTTCACTCTCCTACTCAATGAGATTTTCGGTCCCTTTGGCATCTCTGGTCTTTGGTCCTCAGCTTCTCAAACTGTCACCCTTCCACATTTCACCCCATCCCTTCTCTCCACACCAGCTTTATATCCTTACATGTTCCTCCAGCACACCACAGCCAAACGTTCACTGCGCAGTCTCAAGGACATTACTCATTGCATTGGCCATGGCAATCTCTCACTCCGTATCAGCCCAGTTACTTGTTTTTTATTCTCATGCCTTTGGTTTGCCTGTTGTTGCTGGAGAAAACTACTCAACCATGTTGATGCTCATCTCCTTAAGATTTCTGGTTTTACTGCCCAGTGTTACTACCCAGGGAGTCTTTTACAAATCTTTAGTTGGTTTGATTTTATTTTCCTCCAGTGGAACTGCTGTAGCATAAAAACTTTTCTGTTCTCCTTAGACTCTCATCTCAGTGCTGTCCTCCTGAAGTCCACCCTCCACCACCATTCAAAAACCATCTGTACGTCCTTTCATAACTGTCCAGCTGTTCAAGAAGAACGTGTCCTCTTGCTCTTTTCCAAGACTCAGCCTAAGCTCTTGATCCTTAACCTCTCAACTTCTCTTGAACCTTCTGAACCAGTCATTTCTTCTCCTGTCTCTCCCTTTTCATTGCCTCTTCCTCACCCACCTTCAGTCATGGTCAGGTCAGCTAGCCTTAGGGAAATTTCTCCTGCCCCACTCTCTCCTCTGGGCACCATACTGTTTCTCTCTTCCACTTCAGTGCCAGGTTTCTCAGTACTGTTGTTTATCCTCATTACTCTTTCTTATCATTTAAACTGTCACTTAATTTGAGTTTGGCCCCCACCACTGTATTCTTTTGGGGTCACCAGGGGTCTTCTAAGTAGTAAAGCCAATGGTTTACTTAAGTTCTCATCTTTTTTAGCTTATCTTTGGTTTTTGACACTGTTGACTTCTTCCTTTAAATTTTCTCCTACTTTGGTCAATCTGACAATAATTTCTTTTAGTTCCCCAAAATCTCTGAGGATTCTGTCTCAGTTTCCACTAATGTTTCCTCTTCTGTCCATTCTTTAAATTTTAGTGATGCCCCCCGAAGTTTCCATGCTCAGCCCTCTTTTCTTCATTTTCTTAATTTTCTCCTTGAATGATCTCTTCCATACCTACAATTTCAACTCTGGTATATGGGTTGGTGATTTTTTAATCTGTAACTCCATTTACAATTCCCTCTCCTAAACTCTATCCTCTCTGGTAACATCTAACTGGATAGGTTCTAGGCCCTTCAAATTCAGTAGAGCACACCTGCCCCTTCATAGTCTGATTGCCCCATCCCTACCACTTCTCAGCTTTAATTTTAGATGATTTCAGTAATTTCTATGGTGAAAGAAATGAAGATCTTTGTAGAATTCTTTCTTTCTCCCTTTCCTCCGTTAAAAATAGCAAGTGATTTTTGCCGATCACTAGTTAATATTATAAGCTATTTCCCACCACTCTACTTTTCAAAAATTCAAACCCAACCCAGAGTTTAAGTCTTCAGGGTGAGAAAGATCTTAATCAGCAGGTTCACCCTGAATTGAAGAGATGAAACAAAGAAATAGCCCTAAGCAGTGAGAAACCTAGCACCTAGTCAAAGTTTGCCTTCTGCCACGTCATATATAGCAGGAAAGGAAATTTCCAGTTTCATTTATATAAGTTTCTAATGTACTTGGAATACAGTTTTGCAGGTAAAGTCTAAAACTCTTTACTAAAGACGTGTAATTGCCTTATTTTGTTTCATTTTAAATTGAAAAAACAACAAAAAATTACCTGGGCTTCTTGGTCAGCAGGGGGAGCACTACTACTTTACTCTGGGAAGATTTTTCACCAAGGCAACAACTATCATATAGACCACATCCTAGCAACGAGGAAGGAAAAAATAATGATACGATCGATAAATTTGCTCTCTCTTGGCTGCAGTTCTTAAAAATAGTGCTTTTTTTGCACTTGTTATTCAATAGTGTGTGCTTAGGAAAGTGTCACGTGCTGTCTTTTCATCTTCTCTATCTTTGCTTAATGTCATGTTCTAATTAGAGAAGTGTCTAATCCAGGAGACAGGGTTTAAAATGGGTCGTGGAGGCTAGGGTGACAGCACCGTGCTGGTCTTTAGGCAGTGTCTATGTGACACAAAGCAAAGACACTGATTTTCCCATTTTATTTAAACTGGTCAATTCAGTGAAAGAAATTGGTCACACCAGATTTCTGTCTAAAATGACCTTTTGTTTGAGTGAATTGATTCAAGGATATAGAAATGAGGACATGGTGTCCTTCTCAGACTCAGCTGGAGTGCAGCCTATCAGCAAGGTTGGCAACATTGTGAGAAAAAGTCAGGAGACCTGGCTCTCCTCTGGATTCTGCTCTGTGATATTGGACAAAATATTTAACTTAACTCTTTGTACCATGATTTCTTCTTTCGTTAATATTATATACTTTTATGAAGAGGAAATAATATAATAGATTTGAAAATATCTTGAAAGATCAGGAAATTTCTACATAATAATTCACACAAAGATCTAGTCTGACACACGTACATCTGTATGAATATAGGCTATAGATGCATACATAGTGCATATATATCCTATGTGTGTATATATATGTGTGTGTGTGTTTATATATATAGCTAAATAGATATATATATGATATATATGAAATGTGTATATATATACAAAGTGTATATGAAATGTATATATACACAAATATATATTAAATATATACACGTATAGGAGGTAAAGAAGTAAGGAAAATTCTTTCTGAAAGCAGTATACTGTTTATTAGGATTATTCCACTCACTCACTGAGAATAATAGTAGCTTACAGGCAGAAATAGTAAAGAATCTAGGACTCCATTGATCATCATTTACTTCCTAAAATTCTTATTTGGTGAGGAGAAGTTTGAATCTCTTATTTCCCATGCACATTTTATAAGGAAAGAATTACAGATGACATTATAATTGAAGCTTATAATATATACCTATCCTTATCTAATAATATGCCTGATTAGACACTTTACCAGTTCACTTTTCCCTTGTCTCATTTACCTTGAATTGAAGCATAGCATCAAAATATTTTTGGAAGCATTTTGAGAGAAATAAATGATTAAAAAATATACATTATTCCTAATGAAGAGAAATCTAGTTTCATATGATAAAAAGCATGCATTAATTTATTCACTTAGTTTCTAAAATGGCTGACTTTCTTTTCAGTAAATCTTTCTGTTTTTCCAAATTACAGCAAATAATTTAACATGTGACATTAGGATTGTTGCTTTTTTAAGTAGTGAATTTTAAAGAAACAAATGGAATAACTTTCATTTTTACCAATATATCCCTCCATTTTATTTGTTTATTTAGTTAGTTATTTATTTATATTTTTAGGGCCAAACCCACAGCATAAGGAAGTTCCCAGGCTAGGGGTCAAATTGGAGCTGTAGCTGCCGGCCTGCACCACAGCCACAGTAACACAGGATCCGAGTCGCATCTTTGACATACACCACAGCTCATGGCAACGCTGAATCCTTAACCCACAGTGAGGCCAGGGATCAAACCTGTGTCCTTATGGATGCTAGCTGGATTCGTTTTCCCTGAGCCATGACTGGAACTCCCCTCCGTTTTAAAATGCAATTTGATCTCTTTGATCTGTGACTGGTTAACTCAGCAGTTCAGAGTGAGGTGCTAATGAAGTTAAAGTAATAAATTCAATTCCTATGAGAGTTAGGTTTACACATTGCTGTGGCCACAGACACATACATCCCTAATCCTAATTAGTAATTCATCTTACAAGTAATTATTGCTGTCCAGAGCTGAGACCAGACAATGAAATGTTACCTATATAAGACAAAATTATCTTCGTCAATGAGAGGCAACCAACTAAAGTCCCTTACCCTACTTCTAAGTGTTTTCCATATCGTCTTGGGACAACTCCTTCACAATTATATTTTATATTTATATGGTGCTTAGGAAAGGTTATATATCAAAGAATTCCAGGTATTTTAGTTGAACCCTGTAGGAAAACTGATACCATTCCAAATAAAAATCAGAAGTGCAGTGAAAAATATACTGGACTGGGAACCAGACGTACTATATTTGCATCTCAGCTCTTCCATTTACCACCTTTGAGCACTTGGACAAGTCACTTAGCATTTTCCAGCCTCAATTTTCTCATGGGAGAAGGAAGAGAAATATCTATTTCCCAGCTTATTGTATGTGTTAAATAAGAAAATATATATATAAGGTACTTAGCATAAAGCTTGGCACAGAGTAAGTACTCAGGAAACAGTAGCAATCTTTGTCCTCCCCATTATTATTATAACTCCTACCAAAGAGGCATTGTAAGAATTAAGTGAATATGGAATATGGACCACATTCTTTCTTGATTTGAAAATATTTTATATACCACTAGGTATTAAATTCATATAAAGTATTACTATCTCACTAGGAGGAAATGATGCTAAGAAAAGCTAAATGATTTCTTTGTTCATGAATTAAAAATTCATTTGGCACGTTATTGTGTATTACACACCAAATACGAGGATAGGTATCAACAAGTCCTATGTAGGACTGTCTCTTCTGGATATGCTGTTGCAGGCCAGTGCTCGTACCAGTACAACTGGGGTAACCTGGATAAATGATGAAACTGTATTTTAAAGAAATCAAGTTGCTATAGAAGCAATAAGAATTAGATGAACTAAAGTTCCAGAGAGAGTAGAATCCTTTCCAAAATGAGTTTACACTATGATGTTTGTCCCGAAAGGCATTTGCTGATTCTGAGTGTGGGTTGAGGGGTTTGTTTAGGCAGAGAACCTCTGCTGGGGCAAAGAAAAAACAGTAAAATTCTTAAAAATTATAATAGGATGATGTGACACATAGGAAGGAGAAGTCTCAAACACAGGTTTTTCACCATAACCCATATGCTGAATTCTGGTACCAAACAGGAGGCTATAGAGCAAAAGCTTCTGAAAGACAGAGTGAAATCTACTTCGCTTAGTCTTGAAATGCTTGGGACAAAGGCCTTCTGAGAAGGGCTTGCTTTACTTCAAAATACCTCCAGTATCCTCTCAAGACATTGCCCAGGTATTTAAACTATGGAAAAAAGGAGGCAGAAGAGCTGGCTAGAATTTCTGAAGGTCAGAGTTGGATCCCCCCTCAGTCTTTCAGGGCTGGGTATTACTGAGTGAGGACCCTGAGGCATACAATCAGAAGCCCACGAGAGTCATTCAGTAGGAACAAGGGCAGATCAGAGGCAGAGCAAATCTTAGTAAAACTACAGTCCAGGCCCAGTGCACCTCAGTTTGTCTTATAATTAAAGTAACTAACTCCTTACCCTCTCTGTTCAACAGAAGAAAGGGGGAGTCCTTTCTGGTAGAAGGTAGCACTTGGAATCTTTTATGATATTTTTATGCCCAATGTCTGGCATATAATGTAAAATTAGTAGATGTATTAAGGGAATAAAATGTGTCCAGTAATCAGGAGAAGAGGCAGATAACAGAAATGCTCTAGATGCTCTAGATGTTGAAATTAGCAGTCAAGAACTATAGAATCATTCAGAGCATCAATTGGGGGCTAACAAATAAGTCAACTCCAATATAGAGTAACAATTACTTATGATTCATCTATGGTTTCTGGAGGAATGCCCTCAATCAAGAGAAATTGTCCTGTTTCTCTCCAAGACGTAGAACTATTCTTAAAAGTTTATTATGAAGGAAAGGAAAGGCATGGGTCAGTGCTGGAAGAGGGTGAGGTGCCATAGGACTTAGGGAGACTTTTTGTTTCCTTTTTTTCAAGATAGGAGAGACTTGAACATGCATAGATACTGAAGAGAAGGACCTGTAGAGAACAAGGGGTTGAAAATGTGGTAGGAGATAAATAATGGCATCAGGTCCTAGAGAAATAGGAAGATACGGGATTTGATTTAAAAATAGGTATATAATGTTTGTTTATTTAGTTATATCAGTAAGACTATATAGATAAAAATCAATTCTCCCTGGATTGTATTTTTAGTATAGTAGTATGGAATATACCTAGTATTTTTAGTGGAGATGCTATTAACGTCTAACATAACATAATGTAATGTTAACCCCAACTTAAACACCAACTTTAAAACTTTATTTTGGAAATTGATTTTTCCAAAATGTTTTGTTTTGCTTTTTTAAACAAAATTATCTGAACATAATTTGACCTTTTCCTGATGATTCGCTTTGAACAGCAATCACTGTCCAATGCTGCCATGCTGCCCAACCCTCAGGAACATTCGAGATCCTCAGGGCTCTTAGCTTAATGCAAAGTGGCTCCAGACAGCTGCGCATTTACAATTTTTCTTTCTCTCCACCCTTGCCACTTGTTACTTCTCTGCTGTTTCAGTGTGTCCTAATTCCCTGCTTCTCATCTGTTGCCTTCACTATGTACATACCTGCTGAGCGAGAGCCTGAGAGTGGCTCCAGCCATCCCCAAAGTACAGATACAGACATGGGGACAGCTTGTTCAGCCACTCGGGTGACTTTTACGTGGAGCCCTGGCCCAAAGGAACTCGGGGCTTCAGGTCCCTACCTGGGCTTCAGGTGGGAGCTGAGGGAGTTGGAAGTCTGACTTCTTGCATATAGAGACACAACAGTCAAGCCCCCCAGCTTGACTCAGCCTCTCCTTGGTCACCAGGCACTCTTCCTTCTCCTGGAGTTGTGTACACCTGAGTCATCAAGAGACTCTGAGTAGGAGTTCCCATTGTGGCTCAGTGGAAATGAACCTGACTAGTATCCATGAGGATGCAGGTTTGATCCCTGGCCCTGCTCAGTGGGTTAAGGATCTGGCATTGCCATGAACTGTGGTCTAGATCGAAGACGTGGTCTGGATCTGATTACTGTGGCTGTGGTGTAGGCTGCAACTATAGCTCTGATTCCACCAACCTGGGAACTTCCATATGCCATAGGTGTGGCCCTAAGAAGCAAAAAAAAAAGAAAGAAAAAAGAAAGAAAGAGGCTCTGAGTAAGCTCTCATTTGCATATGGTACTGCTGTAAATAAGTCATGAAATCTGACCAGTGTTTTATTTTTGTTTTTGTTTCTGTCAGTGGGGCCAGGTGATTTTGTCTCTGGTAAAAGTGCCTGGATTTTAAGAGCTTGCTTTATTGTTCTGTAGGGACCAGCTACCCCAGAGACAGATTAGCACATGATTGGAATCCTTGCCTAGTCCTCCCGGTAGGAGATATGCCTCTTTCTCTCTGGCTGAGTAGCCCACCTACACACAGGTATCCACAGAGCAGAGGCAGAAGCCAGGTGGTAATTGCTGCTGCTTCCCCGGCAGTCAGGCCTATGCACTGACATCCATATTAACTGCAGGGATGGTTTTGACATTAATTCTTCTTGCTCCTTCCCCAATCCTAGTTTCAGATAGTTAAGAGAGAGTTGGCTCTTGAGGGTTCAGAATTATGAAGGAAACCAGAAGGTCACCCTAAAATATGCCACTTTGGATTATTTTAAACCAAAGGCACTTGAAAAACAGTAAGTGCAAGAAGGGGTGCTCTGACCTTCCTTTTCTTCGTAAAAGCAAGAGATAAAACTTCCCTATGACAGCTGTCCTCCCTATACCAGGAGGAAAGAAACATACTTATCGCCAAAGGGGAGAATTGAGGCTGGGAGAATTCTATACAAAAGGATCTTCTTAAAATGACTCTTTTCTTCCTTGAGCTACCCCCCCCCCCCAATTTTTTAGTTACCTTTCTACAATTTCCTCTAGTTGTTCAACCTAGTGTGAAAGCATTTTGGTTTTGCCACGTTTCTGAGTCTTCATTTCCTTATAAAGGAGCCCCCGTGTCATGTAAAACTTATATTAAATAAAACTTGTATGATTTTTCTCCTGTTAAGTCTGTTTTAAGTCAATTTAATTCTTAGACCCAGCTGGAAGCTCGAAGAGGGTGGCAAAACTTTTCTTTGACCCACATACAATTACCTTTGGAAAATGATAGCTTTGCCTCTGGAAGAAGTGGTCAGTATTTTCTGTTGTCCTCTCCTATAAAATGTCTAGTAAATCTCCAGAAACAGAGGAGATTAGCTGTATTTGAGGCACAAACACATGGATGGACTCACATTTGCAGAAGCAGATGTGACGTAGTCAGGGGTGTTGGCAAAGCGCTGCCAGTGGGTTTCTCAGCAGTCAGTCAGCTGCCATTACATTACCAATGGCAAATGTTGCCATCTGATGTATATAGAGCAAGACCCTGCCTATTAGGTGTATAGTAATTGTTAAATTGTCAATAATGAGATTCTGGAGGCTGTAAAAGTCAAAATAGCTTCCTGTTTCTCTCTCCCCAAAGTACTTTTTTTTCCTTTGGGCAATATGTAATAAGCTTTTTGGAAACAGTTATTTATGGTAGTAAAATCTACTTCCAAGTAAGAGAATAAAAAATTGAAATTGATAGAAAGCAGTTAAATTTGATAAAAAACACCTTTTTTGTGTCAACAAATATGTGTATTTATAGATACATAAAAAATCATTTGAAAAATGTGTGTAAGGATATTAACACTTATTTTATATGGGTAATGATGAAAGTACTTCGTATTGATTGGCTTTGTAGAGGTATAATTTGCATATAATAAAATACACTTATGTTGAGTACACAGTTCAATGAATTTTGACAATGTATAACCTTTTGTAATCACTACTACCACAGAAAGTCTCTCCATGTCCCTTTTAGTCAATTCTGCTTCCCCCCACCCTCCACCCCAGGAACCACTGATCTGCTCTTTTGCAGAAGTACTTTGAATTTTCTTCCTTTTGCTTATCTGTATAATATTATCCAGTGGACACATACATCATTTTTAATAAAGAAAAAAAGGTATTTTAAAATGTAAAAGCAGTTTTAAAACTATGTTTAAAAAAAAAAAAAACAGGAAATAGGGAGTTCCCACTGTGGTGCAGTGGAAATGAATCCAGCTAGTAACTATGAGGTTGCGGGTTCGATCCCTTGCCTCTCTCAGTGGGTTAAGGATCTGGCGTTGCCGTGAGCTGTGGTGTAGGTCGCAGACGCGGCTCAGATCCCGCGTTGCTATGACTGTGGCATAAGCCAGTAGCTACAGCTCTGATTTGACCCCTAGCCTGGGAACTTCCATATGCCTTGGGTGCAGCCCTAAAAAGCAAGGAAAAAAAAACAACAAATGAATGTAAAAAATTAATCTGAGATAAAATTATTTCCAAATTGATTTATGTATTTCTCCCTCATAGCATATGCACCAAAGGGTAGGATTTCCATTTTCCTGCTTTGCCCTCTGACTCTAAAGGATCTCCCCTTTCCACGCACCCACCCACCCATCTACAGTCTAGTCATTTAGCTGACCAAGAGCCACTCAGCCCAACTGTGCCCCCAAAGTTGAGAGCACCCCACCCTCTTCATGAATCAGTAGCCTCTAGGGGTTATAACAATCTTCTCACCCATAGTGAAAAAAAGGGAGAAAACCCTCTTTTGAGAAAGTTGTAGATATATGACATTGATATAATTTATTATATAGGATAGTCATTTCCTTCAATTCTGTTTGAGATACCTCTGAACCATAAAGTGATGATTAGACAAAGTGTAAGCTTAACAGTTCAAAGACATCAAGAAGATTGCCTTCCATGGATAGCTTTTCTGCCAAACCACTGGAAACCTTATGAAACTACAGGAAATGAAGAAATTGGTGAATAAAATAGATAGGATCTTGGGATTAGGTTAGAATGCTGCAGACCTAGGAAGCTGGTGGCCTCTTTACCTACAAAGTTTATGAGAGATCCTAGTTTAGGTATCAGGTACACAAAGTACTTCCCTTAAAGCCAAAACAAATTATTAAATAGTTATTGAACACCTGCCTACCTAATATCCAGATGCAAAGTCCTTCTTTATACCAAAGTACCACGTACGCTTCAAGTGATGCAGCCTAGTAACTCTGATCAGAACAATTTTATTTAGCTAACACTGCCCTAAGAGATACAATAAATACTGGGGCTTGCATTGTGTAAGAACTTTCTGTATATTATTTTTCCTAATTTTCTCCATTTCACAGATGAGGCAATCAAGGCTTTGAAGGCTTAAATAAATTGCCTGAGGCTGCCTGGAAAGCAGCAGAACTGGAATTTAAACCTCCAAACCCCGCTCTATTGAACGCCTATTTGCTCTGCAAATAACAGCAGCAGTGCCCTTTAGTCTACTTATTAATCTTGAATTGAAAGCATTTGCAAAGAATTCTCATGGATATTTGTAAGGCTTTTGCCTGTACCTTCCTCTTCTCGGAGAATATTTCTTTCACTCATTTCGCCTTGATTCCTCAACTGTGAGATAAAGTAAAAAAACGACTGGCTTTTATTTATTTGTCCGTTTGTTATTGAGAAAACACTATCGCCATGGAGAAAGGGAACACTTCAAATAAATGACATTCTCAGTTCTTTTACTATATTTATACCAATCTGTTAGATTGATTTCTTCACAGAATGCAGTAGTTGTTAGAATGTGGTGCAGACAGAAATTGCTTTTCCTTCAACCTTTGAATTAAGAAGATTAACTAATACAGTTAATATTTATTATTGTTCTGATAGTTCTAAATGGAAGGTGGGGAAATTTTTGTGTACTAAGCACTAAGTGTTTTATAGAAATTCTCTTATTCCTGCTGTTAGCATTCTCATCTTTCAGCTTGGAAAGTGGCTTAGAGAGGTTAAATAATTCACTGAAGGTCATACTGCTGGTAATTGCTCAACAGAGCCAGGTTTCAAATCCTGGCTGTGTGATTCTAGAACTGTTACATTCTAGAACTGCCTCTTCCCAAACTCAAGTGGGCTCTTATGGACTGGCATACAGAATTCATTCAAATAACGCAAATATATTTGACATTTCCTTCAAAGAGCTTTGCAAAAATGGAGTGGAAGGACAACAAAAACCAAGCTACGTTAGAAATAAATGAATCAAATGGAAAGAGAAGAAAAGAGACCAGTTAACAAGGAAGAAGAGTTCAGGACATAAGGGAATCCTGATCTCTAACCGGCACTGCCTAAAGCAGGGAGTTGCATTGATGCTTTAAAGAAGATTTGGCAGAGAGTTATATGGCATGAGCCACTGCCTTTAGAGTGATGAAACACTTTAATTGTTTGGCTGGTGTATGGCTTGTAAAAGTCTTTTGTAAAGAGATGTGTCAGAAAGAGTGGGAAGAATGAGACTAAAGGGACGGGCTTTTAAAGTGATTAATTGGAAAGGGCTATATTCATTTGAATGTATAAGTGCTGGCAAGATGGATAAATCATTTTAATCCCTTTATCGTGCTGAATCATGGAGGCCTGATCACAGGTTATAACAACTGGTCTGAAAGGAGCATGATTCTAATAAAGTTATAGTCATATAAGTCAGAAGCACTGTTTACAATAGAGGGTATATTTTCCACCTAACCATGCTCACCCAGCCACCTGCAGGATACTGGTGACAAAGGATTCTGGGTGAGAGAATATGTGAAATTAATTGCCTTTCTTATATAAAGGCCTGTGGATATCTTGCAAGTGTTCAATAATAAGATCTGTCTATGATACATAAGCAACTATTTATTGAGCATCTGCTACATGCTGGTTTTCATTATGGAAATAACTATAGTTATTATTAATTTAGGCATGAAATCCTGGTAACCTTTTTTTTTTTTTTTCGGTCTTGTTGTAATTGTAGGGCTGCACCTGCGGCATGTGGAGGTTCCCAGGCTAGGGGTCTAACAGGAGCTGTAGTTGCTGGCATACGCCAGAGCCACAGCAATGCGCGATCCGAGTCGTGTTTGCAACCTACACCACAGCTCACGGCAACACTGGATCCTTAACCCACTGACCGAGGCCAGGGATCGAACCCACAACCTCATGGTTCCTAGTCGGATTCGTTAACCACTGAGCCACGTTGGGAACTCCTTGGTAACTTTTTTAAGAACATTGATATTTTCCTGTTTCACTTGTTACTATCATAGGTTAGGACCTTATGTCTCGCTCCAGGATTATTGTCAGAGCCTCCTAAAGTGGAATAGAATAGAAAAGAATAAACTATTATATACTTGAAGGGACGTCGTTTAATTAAAACCAATTATAAGGCTCAGATTCTTTTTAAAATTTTTAAAATTATACTTGATTTACACTGTTCTGTCAATTTCTGCTATACAGCAGAGTGAACCAGTCATACATCTATATATGCTATCTTTCTCATATATCTTTCATCATGTTCCATCATAAGTTAATGGACACAGTTCCCTGTGCCATACACCAGGACCTCACTGTCTATCCATTCTAAATATAACAGTTTGCATCTATTAACCCTGAACTCCCAGTCTCTCCCCCTCCCCCTTGGCAACCACAAGTCCCCTGTCCATGTCTATGAGTCTGTTTCTGTTCTGTAGAAAGGTTCATCTGTGCCATATTTTAGATTCCACATATAAGTTATGTAATATGGTATTTATCTTTCTCTTTCTGACTTAATTCACTTAGTATGAGAATCTCCATGTTGCTGCAAATGGCATTATTTTGTTCTTTTTCATGGCTGAGTAGTATTCCATTGCGTATATGTACCATACCTTCTTAAACCATTCACCTTTTGATGGACATTTATTCCATGTCTTGGCTATTGTGAATAGTGCTGCAGTGAACATAGGGGTTTATGTATCTTTTTGAATGAAAGTTTTGTTTGGATATATGCCCAGGAGTGGGATTGCTGGACCATATAGTTAAGTCCAGAGACTAACTTCTTTTAAGTCATTGCCATCATACTGGTGCTCATCTATCTTCTCAACACTACCCAGGGTTTGCCCATTGAGTTTAATTCATAGTTTGGCTTTAAGGTCCCGTCTTGCATTGTGGCCCTACCCTGCTGGTCCAGTTTCATTTTCCCCAAATTCCCAAATCACGTCCTCTCCTTTAGATGAGCCTAACTCCTTACAGTTGTTTCTTCCTCATATGGTACTCAGGTCTGCATCCAAGACATTGCTCATGCTGTTCTTTTCTCCTAGAACATCTTTCCTTCCATTCCAGCTCTCTAAATTCCACCTGTCTTTACCTCTTCAATGAAGCCTTCTTGGCCTTTCTGGTCTTCATTTATCATCCCTCTCTGAACTGATAGTGAAATGATAATGCATCCCATAACTTCATGCTTAATTATAATCCTTGAAAAGGACCTTAAGGTCATCCAGTTATACTTCTCAGTCTACATGTGAATCCCCTCTATCACAGCCTTCCCAATGAGCTTTTGCTCTTCACTCAAACACATATCTCGATACATCTTGCTATCTTTACAGTCATTCATTCATTCGACTGATATTCACTGAGCACCCTATGTTCAGGGATTGCACCAAGGGACTTGTTTTTTTTTATTTTTTTATGTTTTTTTGCCTTATCTAGGGCCCCACCCGTGGCATATGGACGTTCCCAGGCTAGGGGTCTAACAGGAGCTGTAGCTGCCGGCCTACGCCACAGCCACAGCAGCGCGGGATCCGAGCCGCATCTGCAACCTACACCACAGCTCACGGCAACGCCGGATCCTTAACCCACTGAGCAAGGCCAGGGTTCGAACCCGCAATCTCATGGTTCCTAGTTGGATTCGTTAACCACTGCGCCACGAGGGAAACTCTGTTCACTCTATTTTCTTTTCTTTTTAGGGCTACACCCACAGTTTATGGAGGTTCCCAGGCTAGGGGTCAGATCAGATCTGTAGCTGCTGGCCTACACCACATCCATAGGAACAACGGATCTAAGCCATGTCTGTGGCCTACAACACAGCTCATGGCAACGCCAGATCCTTAACCCACTGAGCAAGGCCAGGGACTGAACCTGCGTCCTCATGGGTGCTAGTCAGACACGTTAACTGCTGAGCCATGACGGGAACTCCTATTCACTCTGTTTTCTGTTCCTTTATTCTACCTCTGCCTCTAGATGTCATATAGAATAAGGAGGGTCTTGTGGACCCTCTTCCTTAGAATAGTCTTTTATATATTTTAAGATATGTGTCCTGTCCCCAGTGAACCTTTTTGGAATAGACATTTCCATTTCTTTCTGCTGTTCCCTATTCTGTCTCAGAAGCAGTCTTTATTCTGGACAATTTCTTCTATATCCTTCACTCTTTCTATATTCCTCCTAAAGATGATACCTAGGCCACTAACATATGGTAGAGTATGCTTATTTCCTTACTTTTTTGTATTAGAACACTTATGTTCTATCTATAGATCTCAATATTTTACCTTCTTTTTTTCTGGGTTTTTTTTTCAGCCAGTCACACTGTTTAGTCATACTGAGTTTTCTGCTCAAATCCCTGAATCATTTTCTACATCATCTACTATTAAATTACATTTCCCTTCAACCTATACTTGTATCATGGCCATTGGGGGTTTTTGTTGTTGTTGATTTTGGATTCAAGGGAAGAACCTTACATTTATCTTTATTATATTTAGTATTATTTAATTTAATATATTACTCCAGCCTTTCAAGATTCCTTGGGAAAAAATTTCATCATCTGCTGGATCTACTTTATTTTTATCTGCTTGTCATATACAAATTTAATAAATGTATTTTCTGGATACTCACCAAAGTAATCTAAAAATGTTTATGGAATAAGGATAAGGACAGACTCAAGTATAAGATCTTTAAGGCAGAGACTGTCTCTCTTTTTTATTGTTGTTCCTGTTGCCAGTCACAGTGTCCAGTACAGAGTATGTTTGATGAATTAAATTAGAAAAAGTGCTCAGACTCTTTGGTGTGATACCAAGAACCTCCTTTTACATTGACACAAATCCACCTTGACCATCCTTTGAATAATGTATAAATTCTTTGGACTGTATTAACATTCACCTGGTATTATCATCTTGACCATAGAATATCAAGGGAGACATTTGTTGTTACTGCCCAAATATTCTCTACCTACTAGAATTTTATGATCCACCAGTCTTGTAACTCTTGTCTAAATAGAACTAAGGTAGTCAGAAATGCCTGATTCATAGAAAACCTTGTTCATTGCTGACACTTATGGTCATTTTCTAAGTGTTTACAATTTGGGCCTTGAAATATTTGGGCCATTTTAGAGATTACATTTGAGATCACACCTTCCTTTCAGTATGGGAAATTAGGATGATATCGGTCTGTCTTCCATGTTTCCTCAAAGATATCTGGTCTTTCAGTAATTTTTGCTGTCATTTACTGGGCCTGGAAACATGAACTCATTGTGGAGAGCTGTGTACTCTCTTAAAGTTGCTTTGTAGAAGACTTGATTTAGTTACCCCTGACCATTTTCCCTACACCTTCTCAGTTTGAATACTGTTTGTCTTCACTGAAGAGACAGAAATAAAATAGACAAAGGTTTTTTTTTTGGCATTTACAAACTTTTATTTTCTAATGTAATACTGATCAGACATAAGTATAAAACATTTTTTGCTAACTTTAGCCTTTTTTTTTTTTGGCCACACACTGTGGCCACAAGGGAACTTCCAACCTTGACCTTTCTTGCAACAAGTAGCCATTACTGTGTCACGTAAACCTGTATACAGATTGGTGCAATTCTTTTATTCTTCTTTGTTCATTGGCCTTTTTCTCCTGTGCTTTGTATGAACCTGTTGTATATAAGCCTGGGAGAAAGCTAATTGTATAATTACATTGTTTTCTCCCTTTCTTCCTCATAGAGAAATCACATAGTCAGAGTATAGGTGTTTTGTCTCTTCGGGTGAGTTTATTCCTAGGTATTTTATTCTTTTTGAAGCAGTGGTAAATGGGACTGTTTCCCTAATTTCTCTTTCTGATATTTCATTGTTAGTATATAGAAATGCAGTCATTTTCTGTGTGTTAATTTTGTATCCTGTGTGCACCTTTCAAGAGTGGAGTTTCCGTTTTCCCCTGTCCTGTGGAGTGCCTGTGCACAGCTCTACTGGCCCTCAATGCCAGATGCTCTGGGGCCTCCTCCTCCCAATGTCAGATTCCCAGGTGTGGGGACCTGATGTGGGGCTCAGAACTCTCACTCCTGTGGGTGAGTCTTTGCGATATAGTTACTTCCTAGTCTGTAGGCTGCCAACCTGGCAAGAATGGGGTACCTTATATAGTGAGATCACCCTCCTACTGTCTCGATGTGTCTTCCTCTTTGTCTTTTGGAGTAGGATATCTTTTTTGGTAGTTTCCAACCTATTTTGTTGAAGGTTGTTCAGCAGTTGGTTGTAATTTTGTTGTTTTCATGAGAGAAGTTGAGCTCTAGTCCTTCCACTCCACTATCCTAATCTCCCTGATATTCTTCATTTTAAAAATCAGAATTTCTTACTTTTAAATTCTTGTTATCTGATTTATTGGAATTATTTATTCTCAGGTGCTCTCTGTAAGGCTAAAATGTATTTTTTCAAAACTATGTTTTCAATCATGTAAACTAGTATTCAACATTCTGATAACTTTGTCTTGCTTCTGACAGGAAGACAAACTTAGCTTTTTCTCTGATTTCCACTGAACTGGTGCCATTATGTCCCATGAATTTTGGTTGATTAAGACACCAAGATATGTATGATCCCAGTTCAGATAATTTTTAAAAACTTGTCTCTTGAAATAGAAGTTAAGAGAATAGCCTTAGATGAGTTCCCACTGTCATGCAATGGGTTAAGACTCTGACTGCAGTGGCTCGGGTTGCTCTTGAGGCTGGATTCAATCCCAGGTGTGGGTTTGGTATCCTGCCCAATTCAGTGGGTTAGAGGATTCAGCATTGCTGCAGCTGCAGTCTAGGTCACAGCTGGGGCTCAGATTCAACCCCTGTTCCAGGAACTTCCATATGCCATGGGTACAGTCATTGAAAAAATAAGAGAGAGAGCATAGACTTAGAGGTCAGATAGACCCCTGTAATACTGGCCAAGTTACTGACACTCTAGGCCTAAGTTTCCTTGTCATTAAAATAGGATTATAATAGTTTCTACTGCATAGCACTGTTGTGAAGATCAAGTAAGAAAATGTGGGTTGACTGTTCACTACATAGTAAATGCTCAGTAGGTGCTATCTTTAGTTATTTTTGTGATTACTTTTATTAGATTGTAAGCTTCTTGAAATTAGGAACCATATATATCAGATTTTATTAAGCAATTAGTATTTACTACACCTTTATTATTATTCATTTATATAGTAGTTGTATTTGGTGATAAGAATTCCAGGAAATGAAATGTATTGGATTTAAGACTTTTTTTAGAGTTGATTCCTGTTCCTTTATGTTACACTTCTTTATTTCCCCCAAGATGGTGTGTTATTTCTTTCTCCTAATCTGATTTGATTGTGCCTTTTGGAAAAATATTACTCACTTATAAAATTCTTTTGTCTTTTCTCGCTGTGAGGGGTGGGATTCAAATTCACATTCCACCAGTATTTTTAAGTGTCACTTGCATCAGGCTCTGTGCTGGAATATACTTGTATCTCCATTTCATAGAGAAGAAAACCATGTCTTAGCAAGTTCAAGTGAATGGCCCAAGATCATACAATCAGTAAGTAGGAGCTGCAAGAATGACCATTAAACTTAACCATAAACCACTGAAAAGAACTCTAAGAGGAATATGACTAAGTAGTTTGATATACAGAGAGATAGAAATGTTTTTTCGGAGTTCCCATCATGGCTCAGTGGTTAACAAACCTGAGTAGTATTCATGAGGATGCAAGTTTGATCCTTGGCCTTGCTCAGTGGCTGAAGGATCTGGCGTTGCTATGAGCTGTGGTGCAGGTCACAGACGAGGCTCAGATCCCGCTATGCTGTGGCTGTGGTGCAGGCCAGCAGCTATAGCTCTGATTCAACCGCTAGCCTGGGAACTTCCATATGCCGTGGGTGCGGCCCTAAAAATACAAAAGACAAAAAAAGTAAAGAAATGTTTTTCCTTCAAAAAGGGGGGTGAGGAGGACAGTCAGGGAATTCTTTGAGAAGATGAGATTAATCTAGGAGATGGCTAGTCAATCCATGGACAATTGAGAGCTGACTAATCTGGAATAAAATTTTTTCTCATTTTAGTTATATATAATGGTTTATGTTTATGGCACATAAATGCAAAGTAGGTAAATTGTCACCAACTGGAAGATAAAATGTTAAGCATGGGGCAAAAGCATTTTTTTTGATGATATGTGGACTATAAGTAAACTCACAGACTTTTAATATATAAGGAATGGATCTAGTAGAAGAAGACCCATTATCAACGTTGAAAATGATAGCACATATGTCCTTTCACCAAGCTTAGTTACAGTTCTCATAATACAAAACTAATCCTTGAAAGGCATGATAAATATGCTGATTCTGAGTACAAATGAATCCGCCACTTCTGAAGGCTTGGTAGGGGCTCCGATTTAGGTCTCCAATACATGTCCAGTGATTTTTGGTGCCCTTTTGGGAAATACACCATTTGGCATGATCCTGATAAGAACTGAAATAAGATTGTCTAGATATCTTAATTGCTTTGATATTGTAGACATGGTAAGGAAGGGAACAGTTTGAAGGAAGCTCTTGTCTCTTTCGCTGCCAGGTTTCTGTCAGTAAGTGTGTCTTCAACCATTGAGCCATCCAGGCTGCAAAGATATCTAGAGTTTATAAAAAGAGAAAAATAGTGAGGTTAGTATTTATACTTAGATAAATCCCTGATAATATTTCTAGGAATGGAATCATCATTCACCCCTGATATGTGAGTGTCACAAGCACAATAATAACAACATGATTGAGAGAGTGGATGAGAGATCATTCTGTAAATGCTAAAGTGATAGGCAAATAAAAGTTAGTATCGTTATTACAAAGATGATATTGGTATCTGAAAACCAAATTTGTCTTCTGTTCCACACTAACAAGGGAGCAATATATGTTTCTGTCCTGAAAAGGCTCTTGGAAAGAATGAGGCTAGAGAAGTAACCAGAGTCCAGCTTCTAGATATCTTTATAAAACATGCAAAAGTGTTTGAATTTTCCTGAAATTAGTGAGGGATTTTTAAAAGGGTGTTAGTGGGGAATTAACAGAAACTGATTTATGATAATAAATATCAATTGAGAGAAGCAATGTGCAGGATAAATTGGAGAGAGGGAAAACACAAGGTTGCCACAACAACTGTGATAACAAACACGAGTATAGACTATGGCCGTGGCAGAAGGTTTAGAGAAGGTAAGATGAATGTGAGAGTTATTAAGGACCTGGAACTGATTGTATTTGATGATTTGATAAGGTGGGTGATAAAAAGGAGGGATCAAAAATTTGTAGGTGACCCTGCAGAATATGAGAAATAGAGTAGACACGTCAGGGATAATGATGAGATGAGTGTGGCATGTTGAATTTTGTGTAGCTGTGCAAGTGTGAAATGCTCCACTTGCTGTTGAGTGCATCTGTCAGTACAGAGGTCTTGGGCAGAGATCTAGACTTGGGAAGCCCCTGAGGGCTTGCTGGAATTGCCAAGTATGAATATGTAAATGAGATAAGGATGAGTAGAAGACCACACGGTAACCTGGTCACATAAGGAGTATGCAGAGGAGGAGGACCTGGCAGAAGAGGCTTATAGGAAATGGGAGGAAAACCAAAAGTCTGGATACTCCCACAAATCAGAGAGGGAATGTTTCAGAAAGGAAAGGATTCTAACCGTGCCAAATTCTGCAGAAGCTATTTCTGTTCTGTTAGTTTTTGGATCTCTAGTGCCTAACACAGAGCTTGGCAAGTAGTAGGCATTCAGTAAAATTTATTTAGTATTAAAGGAAGGAAGGAAGCAAGCAAGCAAGGAAGGAAGACAGTGAGGTCAATTAAGACAGGTACTGGTGACTCGGGAGAGACTGTAATGTTTAGACAGAGAAGCAAGACTAGTCAAGAAGCAGTGAGTAAGTAAAGACCCTGAAGAGTTTTCTAAAAATACATTGAGAAGAAAAGAAAAAAAAAAACAAAAATATAGGGAACCTAGAATTAAGGGAGAGTTTTTAAAAATGTTTGTATTCTGGGAGTTCCCGTCGTGGCGCAGTGGTTAACGAATCCGACTAGGAACCATGAGGTTGCGGGTTCGATCCCTGCCCTTGCTCAGTGGGTTAACGATCCGGCGTTGCCGTGAGCTGTGGTGTAGGTTGCAGACGCGGCTCGGATCCTGCGTTGCTGTGGCTGCGGCGCAGGCCAGTGGCCACAGCTCCGATTAGACC
>PVHT020000065.1:1193482-1257338 GCA_004024745.2 Catagonus wagneri
CAAACAAACAAACAAACAAACAAACAAACAAACAAAAAATGTTTGTATTCTAAGGGGCTTATAGAGCTAAAGTAGAAGAGGGAGAACAGGTCGATTGAGTGGCTAAATCAAAGTATTCTGAGGCAAGGATGCGCTCCAGGGCACAGGGTGCACTGCTTTTGTTGGAATGAGAGGGCACTGGTAAAAAAGGAATGAAAATAGATAAGATTGTTGAGGGTGGGGTATTGTCTTGAAGTGGTTTCTTCCGGTGATCTCTATTCTTTCTGTGAAGGAAAATGTGAAGATGAGAGTGAGGAAGCAGGGTAATGTAAAGGACTTGAGAGTAAGGAAAGCCTAAAATAACAGCTTAGGGAATAAAAGAAAGGGAGACTGCTGTGGTTCTGTGCCCGATAGAAGCTGCAGACTGTGAGTTTTCCCTGGCTCCTGGTTGGATGGCTGGAAGATACTTTTGTGGTTGGATCAGCAACCCTTCCATTCAAGTGGAGCTGGCAAAAGTTTGAAGGGAGATGTCCCTTCTCCCTTTTCTTTCTTTGTCCTCCCTTCTTTTCTACTTTGGTTCCCATGAATTATCAGAAGTGTTTCTCTTTGCAATCCAAAGTGAGTCAAACAGCAGTGTTATAGCATATTGTTTGATGACGGTGGCTCATACCATCAAGAAAAGAATCAGATTTTGAAAAATGGAGGAAGTTTTGTCCCTGGGCTGACTGAAGTGTGGTGAGGTGTCGGCTGGGGATCTCTGATGATCTGGACCTGGCACACAGCTGGGGCAAGTGAACCAGCTCCCGGTGAAAGGTGACTGGGATGGAACAGCTATAAACGTTTGGGTTGCAGACCAAGAGCTGAGAACCTGAATAAGAAACAATAAAGAAAAGTTGAGAATTAAGACACAAATGGAAATACTTATTGATATTTTCGAACCTGTGAATTTAAAAACCAAACAAAACAAAAAACAAAAATAAAAGTATTCCCTTCTTTAAGCCAATAGCCTTCAAATAACTTTTAGCTAAAGGAGTTCCCGTCGTGGCTCAGCGGAAACAAATCCGACTAGGAACCATGAGGTTGTGGGTTCAATCCCTGGCTTTGCCCAGTGGATTAAGGATCCGGTGTTGCCGTGAGCTGTGGTGTAGGTTGCAGACACAGCTCGGATCCCACAGCTGTGGCTGTGGCATAGGCGGGTGGCTACAGCTCCGATTAGACCCCTAACCTGGGAACCTCCACATGTCGTGGGTGCGGCCCTAAAAGGACAAAAGGCAAAAATAAATAAATAACATTTAGCTAAAATAGTTAACAACTATTAAGCTCTCCTTAACTTTCCAGACATTGTTACATGGACTTACTAATTTAATCCTAAGAACAACCTTGCTATTAGGTAAGTTCTTTTATCTTGATCTTCATTTTATAGATGAGTTAATGGAGAATTTATGTCACATGCCCAGGTTATAAAGTTTATAACTGATGGAGTTGGGATTCAGACCCAGGCAGTCTGGCCTTGGAGGCCATGTACTTTTTTTCTCCCGTGTGTACATATACAAAAGTAAAGTACTCCCATGTACTGCTCATCCAGTCCTAAGAATGATCAATTCATTAGCACTCAAACCTAATCTCTATGCTATTAAGTCCTGTAAGTATTACAGGGACTCAGCTAGTTAGACTAGGGTTTAATTTGTGTGAGAGTCTCAGTAAGCCTTTCCTTAAGGTAGAAATTTGATGAAAAACATGTGTGAAAGAAACCTCCTATATCCGGAGGTAAATCACTCGTCACTATTGAATAGCTTTCTCAGTAAAAAGCGATTGGTAAAACAGTCACTACTTCTCCTCCCCCACCGTAGTTTTCTAAATCCAAGTATTGTTTGTTGCCATTTGTGTTTGAGATCTTTTCCGGCAACCTCATGGTTCCTAGTCGAATTCGCTAACCACTGCACCATGACGGGAACTCCTGAGTTTGAGATCTTAAGGAAGATTATCTGGCTCATGCCCAGAAATGTCATGCTGGCAGCCTACAGCATGTGGTCTGCACAATTTAAAAAAATAAATAATATCGAGACCATATTTTAAAATTGGAGGCTCTTTTTCTCCCTCCTTTTCTTCTCTTACATTCTCCCCTAGATTTCTGCTTCTAAAAAATATGGAGATGTAGGTCTGCATTCCCACAGAGGAACCGTGGGATGGAGCTGAAACTTTTGAGGAAAGCTAGGGGAAAATAAACACATCAGTTTTCCAGCTGTTCCCACTGCCCATGCAGTGTCCATCTGCTTCACCCCTTTCTGTTAGCTGCCTGGTCCCTGGAGACATTTGAAACTACTGCCTCTGATCAAGTTCAAAGACTTCATTGGTTGATTAGGAAACCAAGGTCCAGTAAGTGAGTCTGCCCAAGATCTCACCATGGCAAAGCCAATATTGGAATCTAGGTATCAGATGGTTTATGAATAGAGAAGCAAATGAAACGATAAATTCGTTAATACATTTCCAAATCCCTTCTTCAATACTGCTATCTCTTTTATACACTCCGAAGTTACCTATTGCTTCATACTGGTTGTACTTGAAAGTTATACAGATTCCAGTTTGTCCATTTCGTCTCCCTGTGGATGGATAATCATAGCCTTCTTCAGGAAATGGAGGAAACTGGGGAATGGAATGAATCAGCCAGAACCCTTGGACTCTATTCCACAGCAGTAAACCTACCAGAGATACAGTTAAAACTAGTAAATTAGAAAAACAAAGCTCCTTTTAAAAAAATAGAATTCAAAGCTGTAACATTTAAGCCCTTTATACTTCAGGCTAATGTTTTATCAGGCTAATAATCACAAAGATCATGCTTGTTTTTCAAAGATTTCAAAACCAGTTCAGGTATGCATCACATTGCCCTATTACTGATAGTAAGCCACACAGCAAAAGGGAGCCAGGGCAGCCACCCTGTGAAAAATTAAGAGAAAATTCATGTTGAAACTCCAAGGAAAATCTGTTTTGGCAGAATGCAAATTTGCTAAATTGGAATTTGACCCTGTTAAACTATACAGTCACCTGGCAAGCTTCAGATAATGTCTTTACTGCTAAGCAACTAAGCTGTTTTCAAAAGCCAGCTGGAAACAGAGTTGAAAGAGAAAATATCAAATGAAGAAATGTACTTGCAGTAATTTGTTGTAAGAAACTGATGCTCATTTATGTGCAAAAGTCACCCAATTTCACAAACTTGAAAAATAGAAGCAGAGAGAAAAGAAGGGAAGCCCTGTTCTAAAGCATCCCAATTAATTGTGTTTTGTAAAAATCTCTAGAGCCAAATAACATGAAAGCCAGAAAGGAAGAAAACAGATTTTTCAACATCTTGTGACATGGCACAAAGAACCTTGCCCAACAGGCATTTATGACTGTTTCTGTGTTTATAATTTTATCATTTTGGTTTTGGTATGCTAACCGGACTTTCC
The DNA here is from genome assembly GCA_004024745.2 of Catagonus wagneri. Classification (NCBI taxonomy): domain Eukaryota; kingdom Metazoa; phylum Chordata; class Mammalia; order Artiodactyla; family Tayassuidae; genus Catagonus; species Catagonus wagneri. The sequence goes on from PVHT020000065.1 coordinate 1,196,905, forward strand.
AGTTTGCATGTGACCATGCAGACATAAAATTCAGTCGTATTTGCCTTAGTGTTAGAGTAGAAACCAAATGCCTGCCAGTTGTTTCTTTTTCAAAGAACACACTTTAAGAAAACATACTACTGCTTTCTCAGCGGATATAGAATCAATACCTGTGTTGAGATGGAAAATGTTCAAAGTTCAGTTGCCTAACAGAACTGGATGACCTTCGGGGGCTATCTTCTGCCCAGATGAGTATGCTGTTTGTCTGCAATCCTAACTTCCTGGTACAAATACCAGAGAATGTCAGGGCACCTGCTGGCAAAACCTCCCTCATTTGACCTCAGGTCCCATTCCTTTTCCAGTCTTTTTTCCAGACCCTTATATCAACTAACAGGGTAGAGTGAGAATAATGATGGGAAGTTGGTGAAGGAGAGGTTAGAGAATGTGGCATATTATAAAAATTGTTGGGTTCCATGCAGATAGGACCATCAGGAGGGCAACTTAGCTAAATGAAAAGCTTTCCATGCTGATGACATTTGGCAGCCATTACACATATATTCTGAATCAGAGATTGCAAACTGACAGGCCAAGTCTAGCCTGCAGGTATATAATATTATGCTTGCAGAGCATTTTTAAAACTTTGGATTCTGGGGAGTTCCCGTCGTGGCTCAGCGGAAACAAATCCAACTAGGAACCATGAGGTTGCAGGTTCCATCCCTGGTCTTGCTTAGTGGGTTAAGGATCCGGCGTTGCTGTGAGCTGTGGTGTAGGTCACAGACGCAGCTTAGGTCCCACGTTGCTGTGGCCGTGGTGTAGGCCGGCAGCTACAGCTCCGATTGAACTCCTAGCCTGGAAACCTCCACGTGCCGTGGGTGCGGCCCTAAAAAGACAAAAATAAATAAATAAATAAATAAATAAATAAAACGTTGGATTCATTGCCAACATTTTAAAATTGGGGAGATTTCCCACAAACGCAAATTTTCAACATCTCCAGAAAAATTTCATTCCCATAAGGCAGGCTGAGTGGTGACTACTGCTCCTTTAGATCGAGGATACACTCTCCAGTTCTCTAGTTACCTGCCAGTTCAGCCTCCTGGGCTTGCTGACATCACTTGCATGCCCCTGAAGGCATTTGGGTTTGGAACCTTCTGAAGAAGACTAGTTGCCATGGAAAATTATTCATGGCTATTAAGTTGAAAAAAGTTTAAAATAGTCATTACAATAGTTTTATAAAAAATTTCAAAATATATCTTACAGAAAAAGTAAAGGATTCCCTGGTGGCCTAGCAGTTAAGGACCTGGTGTTGTTGCTGCTGTGGTGCTGGTTTGATCCCTGGCCCGGGAACTTCCACATGGTGTGGCCAAAAAAAAGGAAAAGTAGAAAGTATTAAGTGTGATTATCTAATGAATATTAGGATTACAGATTTTTTGTTTACTATCATTGTGAATTTTTCAATAACACATATACATATATGTAGTTTATAAATAGAAAAGTAAAAATTACTATAATAAAATTATATAACAAAATATATAATAAAATTATTATAATATAAAATATTTTAAAGGACTTTTTCAACAGTGCTTATTTCAATGGAACTTTACACGAAGAAGAGTGAATTTTTACTCTATGCAAAAAATCTCTATAAACCTGACTGAAATGGGTGTATAAATACACGCATACAAACACACACACATACACACACACACACACACACACACACACACACAGAGTCTGGCTGCTATTCCCAGCAGTCAGTACTTGGATTTCTGCTTTAAAATATAAATTAAAAAATACATTAATAAATAAAACAGAATTTGTGAAAAGGATATTGTGACTTCAGATTTTATCATTATAACCTGTGATAACAGAAGTAATTCATTTTGATAATTCACACCATTAAAAAGAAAGTCTATCTATTTAGTGTGGACTATAAGACTGCTCAAGATGGAATGTTTAAGAAAATGTTGATTTCCAGTAGGAAAGAGAAAATAAGAGCCTTTGTCATACCTTTGGTATGTCCATACTTTCTGCTGTAATTGTCAGATTTAGGGACTCCATCATTGTATATTAGATAGGCTGTGTGGTTATTCTGTAAGAACATTTTAGGTTATAATGGCATAAATCTTTCACTCATAAATGGTCACAACATTTCTACCAGTTACCCAGCCTGCAATACAGAACTTTCATTAATACACATGAGAAGTCATCCGTTTCCCTAACAGGCAGCTTTCCCATCGAGATGTATTCTGTGACATTCAAGACAGGGGACAAGAAGTCCATTCTCAACTGTACATGGTTTTGTCTTATGTGACAGGAGCCCTGTGCGTTGTGATGTGTATGTGAGAGCAGTATTCCTATTTCTCTCAGTTGTTTTGGACCTTCATCGCTGATTTTGCAACTAGTGTATAATAAAGCCATATTTAAATATTTGTTCAGGAAATGAAGTAGGAACAACCAGCCAAGGATTACACCTAGGTTTTTTCCATTGATATTATAGGCACAACGCAGACCTGGCTGTCAGGGTCTGATTTCCTCTGCCTACTTTGTGCTTCAACGCTTTGTCACAGCTTCCTGTTTAATCAGGATTCCTCATTCTTTGCTTCTTCTACCTCCCTAGAAGGGGGGGATTTTTATTCAATCCATTTCTCAGGGTCACTTCACCTTTCCAAGTGGACATTTCCCTGCTTAGAGAAAGTGGTGACACTGAATGTGTGATAAATTGGATTTCCTCCGGTAAGGCAAAATGAGAGTAAATTCTCCAAACAGCCACATCTCTGAGACAAAATGAAGCTATTATTTTGATAGTATCTCTTTGTCAGGTTTTGGAAACTTGCTTGTATTTGTTCTCTGTCATTCCATTTCAGTTGTATTATGATGCAGTGACTTTTATTGGAGCCAATAATGTTGATATCAAAAAGTCTCAGTGACATAATTAAAAGCAGGGTGGGACAACTTATCTCTTTAAAAAGGTCCTTGCTTTTCTCTGAGAAAAAACATTAATAACTGAGTCTCTTACAGTTACTTCATTATTTGATATAATCTAAAACTTTTTTTTTTTCTTAAGGCACAATGTAGTCTGTGTAGCATTCTTGGCTACTATGTTTAGGAATATTCAGGAAAGTAAGCTATTTTCTTACCTGCATTTTCCACAATCGACCGTAGCTACCATTGCCATTCATAGTCTTCACTAGAGAAGTGACAGTTATTCTATGGGCCTGCACTGAATGCAGTAACGAGGCCATTGGGGTACAATGTATAGGTGCTCAGGGAAGATTTGGTGAGGAACTTGACTCTTGTAATTGATGAAGTTTATCGTTCTAACCAGGGCTTGTAACGGCCAGCCAAGGTTAAATGCGATGAAACTCTAGTGAAGAGCAGCTCTCTGGTAAAGGGGCAAGATCGTGAACTTAAGAATAGGCAGATTGGAGTTCCTGTAATGGCTCAGTGGTAATGAACCTAACTAGGATCCATGAGGACAAGGGTTCAATCCCTGGTCTCACTCAGTGGGTTAAGGATTTGGCATTGCCGTGAGCTATGGTGTAGGTCACAGATGTGACTTGGGTCCTGCTTTGCTGTGGCTGTGGTGTAGGCTGGCAGCTACAGCTCCAATTTGACCCCTAGTCTGGGAACTTCCATATGCCTCAGGGGCAGCCCTAAAAAGACAAATAATAGTAATAGTAATAATAATAAATAAAGAATAGACAGATCTAAGCTTGGTGCCTCTGGACAACTTTATTCCTTTAACACATATGCTGATTATTATTTTAACTACTAGATGTTGAACAAGAACAGTACGGTCTCTGCCCCCAGTCCAGCAGGGAATATAGTCAGGCAAGTATAGGCAACTGCGATAGAGTTTGAAAAGTGTTATTATGAAGCATATGGAAAGTTCTCACTTACAAAGGCAAAGGAAGAAAAATATTTCCCAGCATAACCCAGATATGGCTTAACTTGACATTTGAGATTTAAAACCAGTTGGTCTGATCTTGCATTCTACTCTTTGTTAGAAGTTCAATCCCAGGTTAGAAGATGGGGAAGTTATGTTCTCATGGCCACTTCTGGCACATGGTTCCAGCTTCCAAAGAATCCTCAATGTTATCTGGATATCACCCATTAGTATTGTTCTTCTTTTGGCTCCCAGCCAATCAGAGATGGAAATCCACCCTTTTATTGTCATTTTCTTCCCAGAATCCATATTCAAGGCATTGTGTGTGAGCAGGTTTTACTGAAGGTATGAAACATTGAATGGTTTTATATCACCAGCTCACCTGCCTCCAGTCTCTCTCTGTGTTTTGTACACTTTTTAATTCCTAGGTCCCATCTGCACCTTTTTTATTTTTCCTGGCAATTTAGCTCTCTTGCCCTCCTAGGCCCTGCAGCTACTTTCACATTTCCGAAGATCATTATTACAGTCTGCCAAACTAAGACCCATCTTCTCCAACTAAGGGAAATGACAGAGACTCTGCAGTGTTGCTCTTTCCTTTCTCTTCCTGGGCAGTCTATAATGGGAAAGGGAACAGTGTGTTTATTTTCTCACTAATGGGTTATGCTCCAGGTTTTCCATCCCCAGCTTTAGAAAGCAGAAGCAGCTGCAGGTAGTTTTGATTTTACATAATAATGTATTAAATCAAAACAGGGCTGTTGCTGAGATTGAAGAATTTTTAAAAGCCCTTAGGACAGTGTTCTGAATGTCGCATGTAATCAAACAGCCTACAAATAAATTTTGACTTCGTAATATGGCTCTGAAGACTGGTCTTAATGGCAGGTGAATAAAGTTAATATTAGCACACATGGTAAATACTCAAATAGACATTTTCAGCAGTGCTAGAGTCTAAATCAGTATTGTTGTGGGGATTAAATTAGTTGACATATAAAGGCCCAGCAAATTGTAAGTGCTGAGTTTTATTTTATATATTTACTTCTCTACAAATTATTGTTAGGAAATACATAGACAAATATAATTGGATATAAATTGTTGTTTGACTTTGTCACCCATGGTTAAAAAGCTGTATCTTGTCACTGAACAGCAGGTAGTGCTTGGAATGTTGGGAGACTTCCTACATTGAGCCAGCAAGCCTACTACCTATGTTTCTTTGGCTGGTCAGCTCATCACTTGATGAAGTCCAGATAGGAGGTTTAATCTCCATTCAGGCAAGCTGGCTCCAGGGCATTGAACTAGAACCTTAGCTCTCAGTCTACTGTTTTGAAAATGATTAATTAGAAGGAAGACAAAATGGAACCCTTTACTTTTCCCAATAAACTCATCACCACTATGTCATAACTTACGGCATGTTGATCACAGATCTATATTGCATTACAGTAGGAGAGGGTTCATTTCCCCGTTTCCATTAAAGTGGTAGGATAGCAAGTACTGACCAAATTGGCTGAGTTTGGCAGACAAAAGATTTCAGTATGTAATTAGGTCACACCTTGCGTGGTGATGGTGTTGGACATGATGCCAAATATATTAATAATTTGGCATTGCTATAGAATCTATTGACCTATTCCCTAAGGTCTGGGTTGGATTGGTTCAGATTATGAGCTAGCTTAATTCTAGTTGCTAGGATTAGGGGTTGGGAAGGTGCACAGTTAAAATCTTTTGGAAATGTTGAGTCTGTTTTATGCATTTTGTATGGTTGAAATCAGTGATTAACTGTAGCATACCTCGGAGGCATATGCTTCATATAGCTGCTGTAATGTCCTTCCCAAAACACTGCTGGTGGTATTCACTAGTTGCTTACTCCTCTTCCAGCCTCTGGTTGTAGAATCTAGGTAGAGGTACTCTAAGCCAGTCTCTCTACCTTCCTTGTCTTGCCTTTTAGGTAACTTATAAAAGGTAAACCTAAAAAAGGGAATAATTACGAGTTACCAACATTTTATTGACTGTTTCCTTGATGGCAGCCACTGTGTTAAGCACTTAAATATATTATTTTACTTATGTTTCACAGAAGGTCTCTAAGCCTAAGGAAAGGGATTTGCTCAATTCTCTGCCTCTTTCCCAGAGAAGGAAATGTAAATCTGGCTGGACATGTTCTAAAGGCTGCTCAGCTCAGCATTCTTTCTGACTGATATTGATAGGTAATATGCCCATTCATTTATGGCAAAAATAAATTTTATATATTGATCACCATTTGGTGGCCTACCAGTGAAAGTTTTGTAAACTATCCGTTAATAATGTATACTATTAAACATTTTTTTCTGGGCAACTATTTTCAGTTATAATCTGAAGATTCCTGAATCTGTTTCTAGCCCAGACCTCTATGCTGAGGTCTCGATAAACCTAAATGCAAAAGTAAGTTAGAGGCTTCCAACTCCATGTTTTCTAAACTAAGTTCGTAATATTTTGCTTCAGATTTACTCATCTCCTGCTACTAGGGAACACATCCACACAGAAACAGAAGCCAGCAACCTGAAAGTCTTTTATAACTTCTCCCTCTCTCCTACTACCCTCAGCCCATCCATCACCAAGTCTTCCCAGGGTGTTCCTCGCTATTTCCATTTCTTTATCTTGGGTCCTTATTTCTTGTCACCTATAATCCTGCTGAAATTATATTGGTCTCCATGACTCTAGACTGGTTCCCATCCAGCTGGCCTTCAAAGCACTGCTAGTGGGCTTGCTAAAATGCAAATATGACTTCACCTAGCCTCTGCTTGAAGTCGTTCAATAGCTCCCTTTCCAGGTCAGGTTCAGACTCTGCAGTTCAGCACATGAAGCCCTTCATGACCCAGCCCTCCTCTGTCTCTCTCAGCTCCTGCCATTTCCCCACATTCTTCCGAAGCACCATCATGCTGCCAGCTTCCAAATTCTCCCCATTGCTTCTTGCCTCTGGACCTCCTCATTGCTTCCTCCTCCTCCACCACCTCCTCCTCCTCCTCTTCTCCTTCTTCTTATTTTCTTTCTTCATCCTCCTCCTCCTCCTTCTTCTTGACACATCTGTGACATGTGGAAGCTCCCAGGCCAGGGTTCGAATCTGTGTCACAGCAGCGAATTGAGCTGCAGCAGTGACAACACCAGACCCTTAACCCACTGTACCACAGGAGAACTCCCCTCATTGCTTTTTTATTGGCCTGAGATGCTCTTGTAGCTAACTCTTTTTTTTTTTTTTTCCTTTTTAGGGCTGCACCTGCAGCGTATGGAAGTTCTCAGGCTAGGGGTCCAACTGGAGCTATGGCTGCCAGCCTATACTACAGCCACAGCAATGCTAGATCGAAGCCGCGCCTGCGACCTAAACCACAGCTCACCACAGCCACATCTCAACACCAGATCCTTAACCCACTGAGTGAGGCCAGGGATCAAACCCACAACCTCATGGTTCCTAGTAGGATTCGTTTCCGCTGGGCCACGATGGGAACTCATAACTAACTCATAATTGTTCTCAAAACTTAGCTCAAAACTGCTTCCCTAGAAAAGTCCTTTGGTCTCTGTGTTCCCTAATGCTCCACCTATGCTCTTACCATACAACTGTGAGCTCCTTGAGGATAAGAACCATATTTTGTCCGTATTTGTATTTTCAAACTCAGCACAGAGCTGCTATGAGTTCAGTAACTGCTGAGAGACTGAGTGAGTATATCTGTGTGCTCTAGCCTGAAGTTTATACAAAGCTTGATGTCAACCGTGAAAGCAAACCTAAACAACCTAATTAAAGACTAAAAAGTGACCAAAGCTTTAGGAGAAGCCGTGAGTATAGTGCAAAGCTCTGTTTCATCTTCTGACACTGTAGAAGACCAGTGACCTCCAACTCCAAGAGCCACCCATTCCACCTTGTAAACAAGGTTAACCAAACAGTGCTGCATACCATCAAGCCCTCTTTCTCTTTCTCATAAAGAGAAGCTCTAGTGTCAGGAAGAAAGCAATCTACCTTCTCTCCTTTGTCAGTCTCTGAAGAAATCTTGGCTGGGTTCTGTAAGGAAAGCCATATGCAATTAAAGGAAATTGACAACTGAGAGAAGCTTTACCGCACCTCTGTGGCCACCGGCCTTGCTCTGCTGAGAGCATTACTCGGACTCATGAAAGGGCTGCTCAGCTCTCACAGAGGAAAGAAGCCTACCTCTATCTGGAAATGTGGCCCACTTATACACTTTAACTTCCTTTTTAAAAGGGGAAAAGTGGGGTGGAATTCTCCACAGAACTTCACAGTGATCCAGTTAGCCACCAGTACTCACTTTCTATTTGCATTCACCAAGCTTTACATTTCATTTACCTACCAATCCACAGCTTCACCTTTTTCATTTCTGCACGATATTGTTGCTGCCTCTAGGACCCCAAAGAGGCCAAGGAAGAGCAAAGGCACAGTTGTTCTTAGAAGTCTTGCCGTCATTTTCTGTCACCTTTATTCCATGGCACAGCAGGAAACTTTCCCCACGGATTGTGGAGTCTGAGTTTCAGATCTCTCTCAGACCAAGCTCGCTCTGACATTTGATCCATTTGCCTCTGCTGTTTGCTGTTCAGGGATTTTCAGAATGGGATGAATCCCATGTAATTGTGTGATTCTGTCACAGCAGGCCAGCGTGACTCTGAATTCCTTTGTGCCAAATTGTTGACTGGCTTGAAAAGTCATGAAAAAGTTCTGGAAAGAAAAAAGGGGTATATAGTTAACTCTTTGGAGTGAACATCATGTAGTATAAAGTTGAGAGAACAGGAGAACTCCGTATTGATAAATAGATATTGAAATAAATCTATTTCATGTGTTTGCCCTTATGATTGTCTTGCTCTGAGTGAGAGCAAGTGTTTGTGGTTAGCACATGAAACAGAAATGACAAAACTTTTTGTCTTAGTAATAATTAGGATTGATCACTTACAATATTCTCTATCGTATATCACTTCCTGTTCTCCTTAGGAAGCATTTCCTAAAGGGTGCTTCAAAGGCTGGCTTCAAAAAAGGAGCAAATTCAGGTGTATTTTACCAAAGATGTTTACATACCCTCTCCACCTCGTAGGTTTAGCCACTCAACGTGATGCTTTACTTCAGAGGCCTTGGCGTCCAGTTGGTTGCAATGCAATCGGGTAAACATATTGACCGCTCATGCTTCAGATCAAATAAAAAAATGTTACAAGGATCCATTTTGCCCAAATTATACTTTCTCATTCTTGAAACTGAATCTGAAGTTAAAGGCAAAGGGAAAATGGCTCATTACCATAATGACTATAAAAAGGTGAGACCATTCTCTTTTTGGAGGAGGAAAGGGGTAGATAGGTATATGAAAAAAATTTCTTTAAGTGCATGGTGCTTTTGAATCAGTTATTACAGAAGCTTTCGTAATTAATAGCAGCTTACTTTATGCCTGAACATCGTTATGGCTCTGATCTGTCCCTTTGATTATGGATCCAGGTCAGAGTCATTTAGGGGTCCAGACTAAACTGGACCCTTACAAATCAGGTCACTACTGTGGTTGAGCTGGAATTGTTCAGGACTCTTGGAGTTCATGAGAAAGGGAGGGCTTGGGGCTCTATTTTTCCTGAGACAGAGCTTTGTGAGGAATGTTCTGCAAAACATTTTCCTGTAGCGCCTGCAAAAAGACCAGAACTGTGGACCTCAACCCAAACCTGCTAAACAAGAATCCTTCCAGTTGGGCTCAGGAATATACACTGTTTACAAGGTTTTTGGTGATGCTGCTGTACCCTAAACTTTGAGACTCACCGCATTGAGGCTAAGGCTATACTGTATCTGGTTTCACAACCTACCAAATTGGTAAGCCAAGAAGCATTTTTCCGATCATTCCTCCATTAGTATAATTTTATTTAATATATGTTTTTACTGCATTCAAAAAAATGATTTCAGCAATCCCAAAGTTTTCATTGATTTTTTTAAAAATTTCATAATATAGAGTTTATTTTTATAAGTTAGGGAATATAAGCAACTTGATTTCAGTTACACAGGCTAAAGAATGTTGTTGGTTTTTTTTTTTTTGCCTTTTTGTCATTTTTTATGGCCGCACCCGCGGCATGTGGAGGTTCCCAGGCTAGGGGTCTAATCGGAGCTGTAGCCACTGGCCTGCGCCGCAGCCACAGCAACGCAGGATCCGAGCCGTGTCTGCAACCTACACCACAGCTCACGGCAACGCCGGATCGTTAACCCACTGAGCAAGGGCAGGGATCGAACCCGCAACCTCATGGTTCCTAGTCGGATTTGTTAACCACTGCGCCACGACGGGAACTCGTAAAGAATGTTGTTGAATAAGATATAAAATAATTCCTGTTTTCTTCTCATTGCATGCTTAGCCCAGTGCCTACCAAATTGTACATGATCTATAAATGTTAGCTAAGAGGAGTTCCAGTTGTAGCTCAGCAGGTTGCAAATGCAACCAGTATCCGTGGGGATGTGGGTTCAATCCCTGGCCTTGCTCAGTGGGTTAAGGATCAGGCATTGCCATGAGCTGTGGTGTAGGTTGCAGAAGCAGCTTGGATATGGTGCTGCGATGGCTGTGGTGTAGGCTAGCAATTGCAGCTCTGATTTAACCCCTAGCCTGGTAACTTCCATATGCCACAGATGCAGCCATAAAAGGCAAAAAATAAAAATTAATAAAATAAATAAATTTTAGCTAAGATTACTTTTACTACAACCTGAGCCCTTCCTGTGACTGGGCTGAGGGATATCTGTGTTAGGATGGTTTTGCTAAAGCCAATTTTATTTCAAGGTCTGGAAAAATGCTGTTAGGTTACTTTTTTCCAGATGTCATTTTCAATAAGCTTTCCTCTTTCCAGTTATTGCTGACCTGGTCATGCTGATTGTCAATCAGCCACCTTTCTTATGCAGTCAGTAGGCATCAAACACTGTACTGGACATTGAGGGGCTCCAGGGATTTCAACATCACCCTAAATCCTAGATTCCAGTGTGTCCAGGGTTTTTACTAAAAACAGAAAGTAACGTGGAAAGAAACACAATGAATTTGGTGGATGGAAAAAATGCAAACTGGGCAGAATGTTTTTTGTAGTATTACCCACCTTTAAAGTGCAAAGTGGTACAATATTATGAAAATATCACACTTCCTTCACAATATGATTACCTATAAAAATAAGAGAAAATCTCTTCATTGCAACTTGGTCAAGTATAGTGAACAAAGATAAGTTCTCTTGGTAATGAGCTTATTATTTTATGGTTGAAGGTTTGCATTCATTCATCCAATGATTCTAGAATATTATTTTATATATTTTCTCTCCTGTGTGGCTGCATTAGTCTCTGATTCTTTATTTGGACTGGTCTTCCAGTTCTCTAATTCTGTCTTTGGCAACATTAATCTGTTACTTAATATCTCTTACAAATGATAAATTATTTCTTCAGTTGTATTCAGTCTCTTCCTTCCTTCCTTGCTATTTACGGCCACACCCGCGGCATATGGAAGTTCCCAGACTAGGGATCGAATCAGAGCTGTAGCCATTGGCCTGTGCCACAGCAGCATCAGATCAGAGCCCTGTCTGCGACCTACGCCACAGCTCATGGCAACGCCAGATCCTTAACCCACTGAGTGAGGCCAGGGATCAAACCCGCAACCTCATAGTTATTAATCAGATTTGCTTCCACTGAGCCATGACAGGAACTCCCAGTCTGTTTCTTAATCCACTCATCAGTGTTTGTAGAAGTTCTTTTGGGTTCTTTTTTAAATTTTCTTCATCTTTTTTGGGGGTCCTTATTTCTTGCTCAAGAGAAGATATACTGTATCTCAAGAAGAAGCTACCTCAATCTTCTCTTTTATTTCTGTAAAAATATTAAACATATGGAGTTCCCGTCGTGGCTCAGTGGTTAACGAATCCGACTAGGAACCCTGAGGTTGCAGGTTCGATCCCTGGCCTCTCTCAGTGGTTAAGGATCCGGCATTGCCATGAGCTGTGGTGTAGGTTGCAGATGCAGCTTGGGTCCCATGTTGCTGTGGCTGTGGTGTAGGCTGGTGGCTACAGCTCTGATTAGACCCCTAGCCTGGGAACCTCCATGTGCTGCAGATGCAGCCCTAGAAAAGGCAAAAAGAGAAAAAAAATTAAACATATGATTTTATATTTTTTGTCTGATAATTCCAGTATCTGAAGTCTTCACGGGTCAGACTATCAGACTTGGCAATCTGTTATTTCTATGACTCTCTTGCATGATACCTTGCTATCATGTGTACTTTTGATTTTTCACTATGAGTTCATGTTCCCTGAAGCTTTATGTGTGAGAATTTGAGGTTAAGATAAAATTTAGTTTCTCTAGGCTGTGGTCTATGCTGGCTTCATTAAAGTTCAGTCATCCTGCAAGTACTCCTGAGAGTTAGGCTGCTTGCATTATTTATTTATCTTCAAGAGCTTTTTGAGGTTTACATGCCATACAATTTTTATGTTTAAGTTCAACTTTATTTTTGTTCAAAATGTTTCAAAACTGTTAATACTGACTGAAATCTAGAATATGATGGAGAGAAAAAGCTGATGTGCTTGTCGTGTCATTATTTTGATGAAAAGGGATGAAACAAGCAAAGTGACTCAGATATTTGTAAAATAAAGAATTGTTGGAGTTCCTGTTGTGGATCAGCAGGTTAAGAATCCGACTAGTATCCATGTGGATGCAGGTTGATGCCTGTCCTTGCTCAGTGAGTTAAAGACCCAGTATTGCTGTTAGCTGCGGTGTAGGTCACAGACGTGGCTTAGATTCTGTGGCTGTGGTATAGGCCAACAGCTGCAGCTCTGATTTGACCCTTAGCCCAGTAACTTCCATATGCCACAGGTGCGGCTCAAAAAGGAAGGAAGGAAGGAGTGAAGGAAGGAAGGAAGGGAAGGAGAGAAGGAAGGAAGGAAGGAAGGACGGAAAGAAAAAGAAAGAAAGAAAAGAAAGAAGAGGGAGGGAGGAGGGAGGAAGGAAGGAAGAGAAGGAGAGAAGGAAGGAAGGAAGGAAGGACGGAAAGAAAAAGAAAGAAAGAAAGAAAAGAAAGAAGAGGGAGGGAGGAGGGAGGAAGGAAGGAAGAGAAGGAGAGAAGGAAGGAAGGAAGGAAAGAAAGAAAGAAAGGAAGAAAGAAAGAAGGAAAGAAAGAAAGAAAGAAACTTGATCCCAGGGGAACCAGGAGATCCAAAGGAAGTCTTTTCTTGGAGACGCTTTCTCCAGGCTCACTGGATCTTATGCCTTGCCCGTCTCTCTCCTCAGCTAGAGCTGTTATTCTGAAATTCCCACGTGCTGGCTCCTTACCATTCTACCCACAGCTCTCTGTCAGAGCCTGTTGCCCTGAAAAGAAAAGAAAAAAAAAGAACTGTTCATGAAAAATGTGAAGAAGTAGAATAAGTGGAATAAGTGGAAGAGAGCCAGGCAATTTCATTTGTTTAGTTGCTCTCATCACTCAGGGGACTTTGTGGATGCCAGTTCCTTCTGGAAGTCATCCTCCATCTCTCTCAGTTTGGCTAGGTGTTCCTGAAATAGAGCCCCAGAACTCACTCTATTTTTTCAATTAGATAGTGATTATCACAATATGTTCTAATTAATTTGTTACTTTTCTGAGTCTTCCAGAACTCAGAGGTCAGCAAACTCCTGTGGGTTAAATATGGCCCACTGTTTCTGTAAATAAAGTTTTATCAGAACACAGCCACACCCATTAATTATGTTTATGTATAGCTACTTTATGCTGTAATAGTAGAGCTAAGTAGTTGCAACAGAGGCCATACAGCCTGCAAAACCTAAAATACTTTTTTGATTCTTTACAGAAAAGCTTGTTCTACTGTATAATCTCTGCCAGGGCAGAACAGAATCTACCTTGTTTGCTGTTGTATCTATGTATTGTCACCTAGAAGGAGTCAAATAAATAGAGGTGAATGTATGGATTGAATGAAAAAGGTTTCAGAGACTTCTCTCTGGGGATTATGCAGATTTGAAATGAATTAAATATAATCAAAGAAATAAATAGAAGTGGATGTGTAGGTAAATCCCAATGTAAAATTCACTATAATGTTATGTGAAGGAGGTTGCTGAGGATCATAAAAATAATCAGGCAGACCTGGGTTCCTCGCCCGGCCCTGCCTCTCAGTAGCCATACAGTTTTGACCAAAGTGTTTAACCTCATGACTGTCAGCTTCCTTTTCTAAATGTTGGACTTGTGATTTGTACCTTCATAGAATGCTATCAGGGTTCAGTGAGATGATGTGTATATAGCCTCTGGCATATAACTGGTGCTCGTTAAATGCTGATTCCCTCTCACTTTGTCTCCTTTCTATCATGATACAGTTATTTCTCTGTCTTTGCAGATGGACTATAAACAGTCCTTTGTGAGATGGTTCTAATGACCACACATAAGCCTCCATCACTCATATTTCCAGTGGTTCTGATCCAGATAAGTCAATGTCCAGTTCAAACGTAATGTCCTGTTGTTGAAGGCATGAAGCTGAATTTTCACCCTGCCCCAGAGGCCAGTCACTTTTCCTTTTCCTCCTTACAGTTTAAACATCACTGCAATAAACACAGAATCCATCTGAGTTTAGAATTCCTCTGTAACTTAAAAAAATGACTGAAGTGCTAGAAAAAGTGATGGTTTGGGCCCAGGGCACCTCTCAGTATTGAATAAGTTCTGCCTAGTATAGTGTAGGCAGAATAAGACTCTTCATCATGGCTCCCCAGGTTACAAACCTGACTAGTATCCATGAGGACACAGGTTCGATCCCAGGTCTCACTCAGTGGGTTAAGGATCTGGCATTGTTATGAGCTGTGGTATAGGTTGCAGAAGTGGCTTGGATCCTATGTAGGCCAGTGGCTGCAGCTCCAGTTTGACCCCTAGCCCTGAGAACTTCCATATGCCACAGATGTGGCCCTAAAAGGCAAAAAAAAAAAAAAAAAAAAAAAAAAAGACTTCAGTCTCAGGAGGGCCCTTTCCACTGTACTCGACTGCCTGTCAGCTGTGTGATTTTGAAAAGTTTGCTTAACATCACTGATGTAGTTTGTTTTAAAATACAGATTCTTTCCACTAAATCATAGGAATTTTTGTGAGGAATAGAAAATGTTGGTCTTTAATGGAAGGAAAATTTTTAAATAATATAGAAATACAAGTTTCTGCAGTAACATACTCATTTCCCTCCTTTTGTTGGGACGACAATGCTTCTTTTCTGTCCCTGATGAGTGAGAGGCTGCCATCAGGACGTGTAGGGACTCTGATGTAGGGGGAAAGAACATGTCATTTGGGGCAAATAAGCTGTGTTCTCCTCCTGCCTCTGTCACCCAGTAACTGTGTGACCCTCACAGTTACCTAGTCCTAGTGTCTTCCTTTGTCAGATTTGGATAAGAATGCCTACTTCATAGGGTTCTTGTAAAGATTAGAGGAAATTATATAAGCAGATTTCCCAATGCATATCAAGCCCTCATCAAATGGTTGCTACTATTTTCTTAATTTTTTAATTTTTAATTTTTGGTCTTTTAATGGTGGCATCTGCAGCAATATGCAAGTTCCTAGGCTGGGGGTTGAATCAGAGCTGCAGCTGCCGTCCTACACCACAACCACAGCAATGCCAGATCCAAGTCACGTCTGAGACCACAGCTCACGGCAACGCGGGATCCTTAACCCATTGAGTGAGGCCAGGGATCGAGCCCCATCCTCATGGATACTAACTAGTCCAGTTCGTTACCACTGAGCCACAATGGGAACTCCGCTACTATTCTTTTTATTTTCAAGACTTAAACATTAGAAAAGAGAAATCTTTCAGTGTATGCATTTCAGTAAAATTTCCTTCCATCTGCATGTTTGGAGGTCTCCTTAAATTCTTTGTTGTGCCCTCAATCCCAGAGGCTCCCGTGGCCTTGTTCCAGTTGCCCACCCTCAGGCTGTTGGTGCTGTGGAGAGGCTGGCAAGAAAATTAGCATTTCCCTTAGCATTTAGTGCTGAGTCTCTCTTCCTTTGCAATAGGCAGAGGTACAAAAATAACTGAGCACCTGTAAATGGAGTCTTCATTAGGCAACAGGTCACCGTTTCTACCCTAATTATGCATGAGTCGTTATATTGTGCTTGAACAGCTGCTTGACAAATCCCTTCAGAGCCACACTTTGAACATAACTCAAGGCATAACCCTTCGCGATAATAAAAATAAGCCACTCTACAGCCTGAAGCATCGTGACATTTTCTATTAGATATCAATATTTTTCCATCTGACATTTAGTAGATCCTAGGCAGCCAAAAAAAAAAAAAATACTAGCTGCCTCTAAGGTTATTATTCATCATTATTGTGCTTATGGTTATGTATTAATAAATCCACCCAAGTGATAGTTTAAGATTGTTCCTAGGAGTGCTCCTTTTCCTCATGTGAGTGCAGCATTCTTATTGGAAGTCTTTTTGTTCACAGGTGCCCAAGAAAATAGCCAGGCAAAAGAGAAGCCTAGGCAGAGAATCAGAAGAATCTCTAGCACATTCCAAAGACACATGTCCTTGTGGAACTCTTCCATCTATCACTGCACTCTGCAACCGAATTGAGATTTATACGTGTCCGATGGTCCTAAATAGCCAGCACCTTTGTATTCCCCTCTGTTGTGGAGGGTAGACATATGCTTACCGAAGCTCTTCTCACACTTGAGAGAAAATTCTAGTCATTTTAGCATTCACTTTTATAAAAGTTTTTCCTTATCTTTCCCAGTGTTTTTCCACCTCACAGCCATCCACGGGGCCTTATAGAGGTTAACAGACTCCAAGCTAGGAGCACCTAGACCTGTAGTGATGGCCTACGTCACTTTCAGTATGATTTAGAAATAAGAGAACATTTATCTCTCATTGCAGAAGCGAGCATGCCTAAGATTCATTTAAAATCTCTGAGAGTTTTCTCCAGTATTACTTGCAGGCGAGCAATGATTCTCTATTTCTTTTTATTTCAAGACACATCTAAGGAAAGGGAATTTTTCTTGTGTAGAGCCAAGTATAGATCTGTTCCTACTGACACTGTCCAGAGTATCACTCTAGGAAATTGTTTCCTTTTATAACTTTGTTCCCTCAAGCCATACAAGCCTGAGGAAAGACAACCAAAATATGAAGGCAGAAGTAGGCCTTATCAAGGCAGTAGTCTGATTTTAGTCATCCTGGCTCTGACTGGCATGCAATCTGACTGTTTGTCTCCAACAGGAAATGCAAAATATGGCATGTAATTATTACTTATCAATGATAATTATAGCTAACATTTACTGAACACTTACTATCTGTTAGGTTCTTTCCTAAGTGCTTTATGTTTTTTACCATGTAATCCTCCCAGCACTACTTGTAGGTGGGCACCACTATTATTCATTTTACAGGTGAGGAAATTTGCTTCCATTCACAGAGCTAATAGGTGGCAGAACAGAGATTCACAATTGGCCTGCCTTACTCCAGCCTCTCAGCTCCCCACCCACCCTCCAGATGAGAGCAACCCTCATGTTATACTTCATGCTTACTGGTGGACACGGGTCTCTGCCCTATACTGTACATTATATGCAGTAGGGTTCTGGCACCTACTTCTGATTTCTCTGAGAACCGGGGAGGCCTTACTGAGGAGAACAGTGTCAGGCAGCTGGGGCCATTAGCTGTTCTGTTAGGTCCTGCTGAGAGACTCTTTGGTGTCCCACACCTTTCTTCTTCCATCTTGCTCCAGCCTCAGCTGGCCATGTTCTCTTTATTCTGACTCATTGCTCCGTAAATGTGATTACTCAGGCTTTGCTGGCTCGCCAGGGCCTAGGCAGGAGCTTGCTAAGGAGTGCTAACCTCTCTCGTGTGTGTCACCAGGACCCCTGGGGTGGCTACGTGGAGCTGGAGTGTTTTGTCTTACTAGCAGTGTGAACATTTTGTGCTGTGTCACTGACTCTGTCCATCCTCAGTTCTGCCCTTCCTGGTCCTCTCTTCTGCAGCCAGCTGTTCCTGTGATCTCCAGGCTGTGCTGATCAGAGGGCAGAAGCTGCCTTTCCCACTTTCCCAGGAAGAGGAACTTCCTGATTGGGGTCTGAGCTGAAACAGTCCTTCCTGTACTGAAATTTTTAGGTTATTTTTGTCAACTATTCCATGTCATTACACAAGTGGTGCAGGTGGTAGTGCAGCATTCAGTCATTCACAATGCATTTATTAGGCACCTATTTAGGTTCCAAGCACTCTGCTGAGCACGCGGGTTGCCGTGGCAACCAAGATAGAAATTGTTTCCGCTTTCATAGTTGACTGTTTTTAAACAAATCAGACACATGAAGAGGCAATTGTAGTTTGATTTGATAAAGACTCAGATAAGATAGGAACGGAGTGTTTTGAGAGCACATAGGAGGGGCACCCACTCCAGATTTGAAGGGCTGGGCAGATTACCTAGTGACATCTGAGACGTGAAGAAGTCTAGTCAGGAGATGTTAGGCAGGTGAAGAGACTGGTGCTTGGGTGGCAAGGAACAGAAAGAATACTCAAGAAAGAAGTAATAGCAAATTCAAAGGCTTTCAGGCAGAGAAAGCATGCAGCGCCAAGGCCAGCATGGTTAGCTCAGGAGAGCTGGAGCAGAGTTTGTGATAGGGTGTGTGGCAAGATACGATGCTGGAGAGGTGAGCAGGGGTGGGGATCTGAAGGGTAGCCATCATTTAATCTTTCGCTGATTCTCATAGGTACCGTTTGCTTTCAACAGACTAACCTACTTGGATATTTAGTGGCAGGGGATGGGACTGAGGAGTGACATTTATTGAGTCCTGCTTTGTGCTGAGGATGATGGAAGATCTCAGAGACCTTTGGTCCTGGACCCCAGCTCATACCATCCAGGGACTCCAAGCCAGCCAGCTACTTCCCTGCCCCAGCTAGAATCCCTTGTGGTTCAAGACACACCAGAGTCTTCCTTCTGCTCTTGCCAGCAGTGCTCCCCACTCCCAAAACGAGAGCCCTTACTCAAGGTCCCCTCTCCTGTCTCTGTTGCTATTACATCCATAGTTGGGCCTGACATGGGCACTCTTGATGGGGTTGAGCTCACTGCACCACCAGGTGCTGGGAGCTGAGCCAGGCCTTGCATATTCACCAGCAACTCTACTTTCATGGGCATTTGTCTCCATTTGTACAAAGGGAAAAACTGAGGCTCAGAGGCATCAAATTATCTGTCACAAGCCACAAAGCTATAAGTGGCAAAGCAGAACTCAGACCTGGTCTGATTTCAAAGCCACTACAACCACACAAAAGTGCCTCTTTCCCTGTCAGTATTATGGTTCTTTTTAGGATCCTTTAAGTCTGCTCTTTCTATTTTCTTACTGATACTTTTCTGGAAGATGAGTCCCCCAAAGATTGAGTCAGAAGCTTCTGAGAGGCCTAAGAGTTGTCCCTAAATGTGTCCCTTCTATGGAGGAAGCGGTGAATTTCAGACACCACAGACTCTCGGGGAATGTTCAATAACCCAGAGCAGCATGCTCTAGCTCTACCCTCAAGATTCAAGACAGCCTTCCATACCCCACTTTCATTAAGACTATGACGATTTCTGTTGTTGGCTCCCCAGGGTTCTGGTGATTTTTTTATGCGGGAAGATATTTAGTCAGCCCTTGGCCTGAGTGTATAGCCTACATGCGATTAGCAGGTGAGGTTTCTTCTTTGTGACCCTCCCCGGACTCCCACCACATGTTGTTTTTGATTTACTTTTATTTTTGTCTTCTTTCATTACCATTTTGATGTTAATTTTCAAGCTAAATAAAATAGGTTTTTCTGTACACTGCTGCCTCTTGTCTCTTCTCTCAAACATCAGTATATCCCAAGGACAAGTCTTATAAGAGCCTAGCAGTGGAGACAGATGTATTTGCTAGTGAGGGCTCCAGCTTTAGAGAGAGGTACTAATGAATCAATCACCAGGCTTTCATTAAGTGTCTCTTTGCTAAAAGCATAGCTTTCCCTACAGCTAGATGGCCCTGGCTCTGCACTGCTGAAGGTAGTCTGGACCCTGTCACTAATTACTCTTCTTCGTGGCAGCAAGTACAAAAAGCAGTTTTCAGATTGTTTTTATTGATCACAGGGCGGTTTCTCCAGAATACTATTCTCTATTAAAAAAAAAAAAAGTGGATATAGTTGTTTCCAGTTAACATGGCCAAAACATTTTATAGAGACATGCAGTTTACATGCATGCAGTTTGGAGACAACAGACCTGAGGGTGAATTCTTGGCTCTTTCCTAATTAGGGCAAGTCACTTAAACGCTTTGAACCTCAGTTTCTCCCTCTGTAAGATGGGAATAATATTCATTCACAGATCTTATATAAGGATTAATTTAGTAGAGATTAAATAAAACAGAGTAATTGGTTTGGCTTAGGAGCTACTGTTATTATTATTGTTGCTTATTATTTATTATCAAGAAAGCCATCTGTCTGTCTGATATATTTTCAGGTCAGTCTGATATATCTTCCTCTGTTTCTTGTACTTCTCTATTCTCCATACAAATTCTCATTCTTCTTCAAAGCTAGGGCATAATCTCGCTTTCATAATCTTGCTTTCTCTGACTCTTACCTTTCATAATTATATGATAAAATTAAGGCTTGAAGAAATTACAGAGGACTTCTTGTTTTCATTTAGCCTCTTCAATAAGATGACTATGCTTTCACTGCAGAATGATGAGGTGGAGTTTGTCCGAACTGGCTATGGGAAAGATATGGTAAAAGTTCTCCATATTCAGCGAGATGGAAAATATCACAGCATTAAAGAGGTGGCAACTTCAGTACAACTGACTCTGCGCTCCAAAAAAGATTACCTGCATGGAGACAATTCAGACATCATCCCTACAGACACCATTAAGAACACAGTTCATGTCCTGGCAAAGTTCAAAGGCGTAAGTGTCATTCTTCTTCTTAGATGCTGCCTGTCTGGATGCAGACTTCACTGTACTATAGTATGAGGATATTATTTGCTTATGTCAAGTTCCTGTACTTTTTAATCCTATTTTTACATTTATGCCATTAAAAAACTTTCCTTTTCTACTCTAAAATTCTCAGCTTTACAGAAAATCTTGCTTTTTTTAAAAAGAAAACTCCCTTATTTGTTCTTTTTTCTTTTTTTTTCCTTTTTGCTCCCTTTTCTAGTTTCTTAGCTCACTACAATATCTTTTAGGTAGAGAATCCTATTTGAAAAATTTACATGGTATCTCCTAATTAGAATTGTTAGTAAATTAAGACCCTGAGATGATTTCAGAATAGAATTTTATACATTTTTGTCATGCATTTATTTGAGTTCTATTATTTTTTTCTTTTAGAGTGGTGGGTATGTATAAAAGAAACTGCCATTTCTCTTGGTATTATTATAGAATAAAGTAGAATATAGGATACATTTTACAATCTATTTGTCCAACTTTTAGTGCCCTCCTAATTTTCCAAACTCCATGACCACTCATTGTCTATGTATGACCCCAAAGGGTCTTGGAACTGATAGGATCTGATTTTTTTAAGCATTTATACCTCAGGTTTTTTCAGGTGTAATTGAAGCTGTGCTAGATGACCGCCAGCAAATTTCTGGGCAATTCAAGATAATTTTTTTATTTGCTAAGAAGTCTAGAAAGGCAAGAGATGTAGACTGAAAAGCTTCTTTTCTCATACTTTTATGTGAAATCTACAGTCATGATGCATGAAATGAACAAACTAATTGAAATATTATTTCTGCAAGGCCTGTCTCCACCCTGAACCTTTGTATTCCTAGTCAGAATGGCTCAGCAAGCATAGACAGGGCTATGGAGAAAGGCACTGCTTTCTTTAAAAAAAAAAAACAACTGAAAATAAAGCTCCTGCACTGTGCTATAGATGAGGGCCGGGTAACATAAATTCTTATACTTCATGGACTGAGTGAGAAGTGACAAAAAAATGAAGGCGTGGGCCTGAATGTTAAAAACAATTTAAATTCATTCAACTGTAGATAGAGGGACCACGCAATTTCTTATGCAAACCAGGATACTTTTGATAGTGCAATAGGATGCTCATTAATAATTACTCTAGGACAACAGGTATAAAACACAACTGTCCTGGGGAAGCCTGTACAAATAGTCTACCTTAATTATAGGCAAAGCCATAAATAACCTGTAGACTGTACTCAGACCATAAAACATTGCCTAGAGATTCATATGAAGAATTTATGTGAAAGTAGGGAGCTGCTTAATGGGGGTGGAGAGCTGGGGATGGTCAGTAAAGGCCTGTTTGCAAGGCAAGGAAGCTGAAGTGATCCTTCATTAACATTTTTCCATGGGAAACTGGGAGGTCTCTTTGCCAG
This sequence comes from Catagonus wagneri, assembly GCA_004024745.2. Taxonomy (NCBI): domain Eukaryota; kingdom Metazoa; phylum Chordata; class Mammalia; order Artiodactyla; family Tayassuidae; genus Catagonus; species Catagonus wagneri. The sequence goes on from PVHT020000065.1 coordinate 1,219,007, forward strand.
CCTCATAAAGGGAGCAGAGTGTTTTGGAGTATACTGCAGTTCTTTAGCTGGCATAGGTGACGGCTGAGCTCACAGTGAGAAGAATCTGAATGTTAAATTACATTTTGCTCATCCATTAATGGACACATCCTTTCCTGCAAACAGGTTTATTTATTTATTTATTTACTTATTTATTTATTTAGGGCCACACCTGAAGCACATGGAAGTTCCCAGGCTAGGGGCTGAATCAGAACTGCTGCTGCCAGCCTACGACACAGCCACATGGATCCAAGCCGCATCTGCAACCTATGCCGCAGCTTAGACCAACGCCAGGTCCTTAACCTATTGAATGAGGCCGGGGATTGAACCCACATCCTCATGGATACTACTCAGGTTCTTACCCTGCTGAGCCACAATGGGAAGTCCATATTTTAAAAGAGAATAGTCTCACCTGGTGATGGTAATCTGTTACACTTAGGATCCCTTGTGAAAAATTGGACTGAGAACCAATTCATCTCTAAGATTCTTTCTAATTCTTTGTTTTTCTGATTCTAAAATACACTTGATCAGAAAAGAGAGCCTTATCGGTATTTGAAAATGATTTTTAAGTGGGGCAAGTATTTCTGACCACTAGCATTTGTTTCTTTTTACAGATCAAAAGTATAGAAACTTTTGCTGTGGCTATCTGTGAGCATTTCCTTTCTTCCTTTGAGCATGTCATCAGAGCTCAGGTCTATGTGGAAGAAGTCCCTTGGAAGCGTTTTGAAAAGGTTACCTTACTTATTTGTGCTCTCAGTTTAATTAAAGAAATTAGCTTTGTGACATATGCTGAAATTTTACTGGAAATATTTTTTTCTAATTTTCAGAATGGAGTTAAGCATGTCCATGCGTTTATTCATACTCCTACTGGAACGCACTTCTGTGAGGTTGAACAGATAAGGAATGGTGAGAAAATGTTTTTCAGGTTTTGATTCTGCAATAGCCATTTCAGGTTTTTTTTTTTTTTTCTCATGTAAATAGTTCTGTTTATTAACACTGAGGAAAACTGTAGAGAATTTTGAAGTCTTTTAAATATGAGTTGGGAGTGAGCATTGTGACCATGGATTACATTAAAGAATTATTTACTTTTTATTTCAAAGATGTAAAAAATGAAATAATACCCTTTGCAACAAATTTGGGATTTGGGTGGGGTAGATCATTTTTATTGCCTGATGTTGAAGAGGAGGAGGGGAGACCCAGGCTGACAAAAGATCAAATCTCTGAATTTTCTGACCAGTACTTTTTGTACCATACCATGCTGTGATTATAATAACCTTTATAGGAAAACCTATATATAACAATCACATTTCCTTGAAACTTTTGTCATAATATAAAACCACTGATATTATTGTAATTACCATAAAATTAACCTCATTTAAAATAGCAGTGACAATTATATAATTCTCCGTATTTACCAGGAAATCTAAAAATTACCTAGGGGAGTTCCCATTGTGGCTCAGCAGAAACGAATCTGACTAGTATCCATGAGGATACAGGTTCAGTCCCTGGCCCCACTCAGTGGGTTAAGTATCCGTCGTTGCCGTGAGCTGTGGTGTAGGTCACAGACATGGCTCAGATCCTGCGTTGCTGTGGCTGTGGTGTAGGCCGGTGACTATAGCTCTGATTTGACCCCTAGCCTGGGAACTTCCATGTGCTGTAGGTGCAGCCCTAAAAAGCAAAAACAAATAAATAAATTAATTAAAAATAAAAATAAACTGTGGACCATAATTACAATACAGACCTTATTAGTACTAATGATTGAACTTAGAAAATATTAAAATTCCCGAAGCTTGTCTTCCATTGATTTGTTGAGGTTTTCAGAGTTCAGTAGTTAGCTAAGAATAAGATAAAAAGATCTCTAAGAACCATGGCTCCAGCAAGGTTGAAATGTATCCTAATAAAAAATAAACTTCACTGATCATCATAAATTGAGAGTGTGGGGAGTTCCCTTCATGGCTAGTGGTTAATGAATCCAACTAGGATCCATGAGGATGTGGGTTTGATCCCTAGACCAGCTCAGTGGTTAAGGATCCAGAGTTGCCATGAGCTGTGGTGCAGATTGCAGATGCAGGTCAGATCCTGTGTTGCTTTGGCGTAGGCTGGCGACTGTAGCTTAGATTTGACCCCTAGCCTGGGAACTTATGCCGCAGGTGCGACCCTAAAAAGCAAAAATAAATAAATAAATAAAATAAAAATAAATAAATTGAGAGTACGGACTCTGAACTTTTTATTTTCTATTTTTCTTTCCTTTCTTTTTTTATCTTTTCTTCTCCTCTCCTCCCCTTTCCTGCTTGTTTCTTTCATTTCATTTCTTTTCCTTTCCGTGTCTCCTTCTCTTTCCTCTCTAGCCTCTCTTCAGTAAGAGTTTGAGGTGGCATCTCATAAACACCAGAAATATTAAAAAGTTAATAAAATATAAATCCCTTTCACTCCTATTGGCTAATGCCTTCTTTTAGAAAGTCCCAGTGTTTCAGCTATCATTTAATATTTTTTGCTATCTATATTAAATTCTGAATATAGCCAGGGCCTTCTCGGTGTTTGATTAACAGTTATGAAATTATTATTGTATAAAGGAGACTGAATAACTAGTTGTTAAGTTGGAAACATAGTGATTTTTGCAGTCCCCCAGATGTATAAGTCATAGGGCATATTAACTTGTTGACTGAGCTTTTTGTTAATTAAAATGTAACTTCCTTTCCTTCCTGCTTTCTCTCTTGCCTTAAGTATGTGACTGTAGAGGAGAGAGAGGAGGAAAGTTTTCCTGATTCCCCAGGCCAATGTTTTCCTACCCAAACCACACTGACTATTCCCATAAAATTATAAGCTCTAAACTGGCACTTCCCAGCAAAATGTAATTCAAGCTACATGTGTAATTTTAAAATTTTCTAGTAGTCACATTAGAAAAGTAGAAAGAAATGAATTTTAATAATATATTTTATTTAACCAATTATATCTAAAATACCACTGAAGGAATAATAAATATGAAAATTATTGATGAAATATTTAACATTATTTTTTAAAAATTAAGTATTTTATATCCTGTGTGTATTTTATATCTACAGGACATATAATTTTTTGTTTGTTTGTTTTTTCTTCTTCTTAGGGTCACATCTGTGGCATATGGAAGTACCTAGGCTATGGGTTGAATCAGAGCTGCAGCTGCTGGCCTACGCCACAGCCACAGCAATGCAGGATCCAAGCTGCATCTGCAGTCTGTACCACAGCTCGTGGCAGTGCCACATCCTTAACCCACTGAACAAGGCCAGGGATCAAACCATCCTTATAGATGCTAGTCTGGTTCTTAATCCCTGAACCATGACGAGAACTCCAGGACATCTAAATTCTCATTTACCGTATTCCAAGGACTTAATAGCCACATGTGGCTAGTGGCCACCATATTGGCTAGCACAGATCTAAACCATGTTGAATGATTTTACAATACTTAGCACATTCCTCATTCATTCCACTTTTAATTATGTAAACTGACAGCAGGGGCTAGAACTAGGATTCTAGAGCGCTAACTAAAAAATGAGAGCCTGTATGAAATGCATTTATGTCCATTATTGAAATACTATTCATTCAACAATGATCTTGAGGACTTGTTATGTATAGAGGGGTGGTCGATTCAGAGGTAAATTAAGACATTCCTTGGCCCTAGAGAGTTCACAGTAGATATATAGTAGGAGATAGATGTCCAAGAATTTATTGCGATATGAGGGGCTAAAGACCACTATGAAGGAATTAAGTTTATGTCATGGGAGCAAAGAGGAACAGGAAGCTAATTCTTCCTAGGTCAGGCTGGAAGCCTTGATGGGGGAGGAGGGAATATTTCAAATGGCTTTTGAAAAGTGATTCAGGGTGTGCTGGGCGGAGAAAGGGGAAAGGGCATTATGGACAGAAGAAACAATGCATAGCAGTAGGAGTCATGAAGGAGTGGAAGAGGGAAGCTAAAATATTCTGAACACCTGCATTATGCCATCCTAGGCAAGTAAGTTTTGTGTTGAAAGGGCAAAGTAATTGAGGACTGGTCGAAGGGTCCAGTTTTTAGACTGTAAGGAGTGAAGGTGAAAATGAAGAGGTCGGTTTGGGCCTCATGTACCATACTAACAAAATTGGTGGACTTTGAGGCAGTTTTGCATGGAAGTTAAGCCCAGAGGTCTTGGAATTAGACTAAACTGGTTTTTAATTTGAACTGCACTTCTTAATAGCTTTGTGACTAATCATTTGTAAGATGAGGATGCAATTGTCTACCTCAACAATTATGCAGAAAATTAAAGGAGATAAATGTTAATGGGAGGCATGTAGTACATTACCTGGTACATAAGATACAGTCCTTGGAATGTAGCTTAGTTTCAGGGAAGGTCTTCATGTGTATGTGTGAACTGTTTAGTAGTCCTGACCGAGGTTATGGTGAACTGGCTAGAAAAAGAAGTAGTAGTAAGACATTTGGAGACATGCTGCAGAGATGAAAAAATGATGGAGTCTAAACTAAGGCAGTAAAATGGAGATGGAGAGACAGCAGAGATGGGGGAGAGGTTACACGAGGCATTTCTTACTTAGTAGGTCCAAGTAGTTGTGGGGCAGTTAGAGAGAAGGAGGGGTTAAATTTACCCTAAAGTTGAGGGCCTGCTGATGTGGACTAAGAATAATATGTACAGTGAGAAAGTTTCCAGGGAAAGCTGGTGAGTTTTGGAGTAAGGGATAGATTTGGAGGCTGATGGTTGGTGAGACTATGGGGAAGAAGGAACAACCCAGAAGAAACATATAAAGTGAGAAAAGGAAAGATGAGAGAGCCCCAGGGAAAATCCCCAGTTTAAGACAGAAGACTGGTCAGAGAGACAGGAGGAGATTTGGATACGTTGGTGTCTTGGATGCAAAAGAAAAATCATTTCAAGAAATGAGGGAGAGCTGGAGTTCCCGTCGTGGTGCAGGAGAAACAAATCTGACAGGCGTCCATGGGGATGCAGGTCCCATCCCTGGCCTTACTCAGTTGGTTAAGGATCCAGCATTGCCGTGAGCTGTGTGGTGCAGGTCGCAGACATGGCTTGGATCCTGAGTTGCTGTGGCTGTAGTGTAGGCCAGCAGCTGTATCGATCCCTTGCCTAGGAACCTCCATATGCTGAGGGTAAGGCCTTAAAAAGACAAAAAAAAAAAAAAACAAAAAAACAAAGTCAAGGGTTAACCTTTGGAAAAAAAGGGGGGGGGGTGGAGAAATGAGGGATAGGAGTTCCTTGGAGTGTCAGGAGGTTAAGGATCTGGTTTTGTCACTGCTATGGCAAAGGTTTAATCTTTGGCCTAGGAACTTCTGCATGCCATAGCTGCAGTCACATGCACACACACACACACACACACACACACACACACACACAAACAAAAACACACAAAGAGAGAGAGCTATAAGGGCAACAGAACGCATAATAAGTAGACGTATATAGTGGCTCCACACAGGAGGTTTACTGCTTTTTGTAAAAGTCCATCTCAGTGTTTGTGTTGGGAGAAGGCTCTGGTCCATGAAGTTACTCAGGAATCCAGGTTGATGCAACCAGACGTTCTTAAACCTACTTTTGGGGTCCCCTTCATAGTAGATCCCCACACCAGACAACCAGGGAAGAAAGAGGTTGGAGGAGAAAAAGGCAGAGACAAAATCCTTTAAGCATAACACGAGGTCTGGGAGTAACACCGAGCACATCCCCTGAAGAGGACCCAACCACACAGCCACACCTAAGTGCAAGGGAGGCTGGGAAGTGGAGTCCAGTCAGGGACCCAGGAGAAAGAGGAGCTGCCAGCGGTCTCTGCTGCAGGAGGGTTGAGGAGTTTGGTTTAAAAGAAGACTGAAGAGAGTGTGCAGTTTGGCAAATCGTCATCACTGGTGACCTCCCTCCACAAGCATATTTAGCAGAGCCCTGGAGGTGGAAGCAGAGTGGCCAAATATAGGACTCAGCAGATCTTAGGAAAAAGACAAGTTGTTCTTTCCAGGAATTACCAGGAACTGTCAGCAGCCTGAATTCCAGTCACCTGACTGCTGCAGGATGGGAAAACTTACCATGAGAATCAGGCCAAAGCTTTTTCTTTCTGTAGAAAGCTTCAGGGTGTTGCAGTCTCTGTGGCAGTGTTCCCAGAGCTCCAGCTTGACTCGTCTAGAGTCCAGCAGTACCACCAATCCCCACTACCATAGCTTGCAGGACTGGCAGGGATCTAACACGGAGGCATCTGCTGCCTTGGGTGTGTGCGGTGCATGTGCACACGTTCCCGAGCGTATCTTCCTGTGGTATCTATATGAAGATGACATTTGTACTCTAGTCCCCTGTGGAAAGTAGGGATCTATGCCTTTTGTGTTGTTGTTAACAAAATTTAATTCTTAATTTGCTTATTATTCAAGAGCTAAAACTGTAGATATTGTGAGGTGAGTCAGTGTACAATCATTGTCATAAGAAATGCCCTTGCATAGGCTTCACTGAAGAAAATAATCATTATCTTATACACAAACACACACACACCCCAGTTCACATGCTGAAGGCAGTTGTTACAAACCCTTGAGGGTAAATAGGGCTTTTGGTGGGGGGCTGGCTAGGACGATGAGAATTCTCTCCTCTCAAATACGTGTACTTAATCACACATTCAGCCTGCAACTTTCCTCAGCAGGATATGTAACTAGGTTTCTCCTGTGGACTGGATTCATTCTTATCAATTGAACAAACATTTATAGAAATCCTACTGAATCTCAAGCACCCATTTTAGGCCCTGAGAATTACTGTAAAACTCCCATTATGCTATTTTCTCCTAGTGTATCTTTTAAAGCTATACCATTAAGTATACTTTTAGCTGTTTCCAAGTCTGCTTGTTCCATGAGAGAGTCTGGAAGAGAGAGAGAAATTTTTTCACCAAAGAGATGAGGGCTGGTGTTATGCTTTGACTTCCCCAGCTCTAGGAGGAGAACCTGGCCCCACATGCGTGGTGCAGGCTGCTGGTGTAGGTGTTATAGGGAACCTTGATCTTCCAAACTTACTGTCATGTGTCTTTGTGAACTACAAGCTTAGCCAAGCCTAGAAGTCCCTGGGATGGTTGAGTCACCAATTTAAAGGAACTGAACTTAAGCAAAACATCCCCCCAACACACTCACACACACATACACACACAATTTGAGTTGTAATTTGCAATTCTGTAAACATTAAATTTATTCCAATCTGACACTCATTATAAAAATACAACTGAAGCATAGCCAAATAGAGAAACGGAAGACAGAGAGATTTCAAAGAATAGATACTATCTTCTAGTGGTAAAAAAAAAAAAAAAAAAAAAGCCTGTTGACATGGAGACTAGTAGGGGTAGGAGGAGGGTTGTAAGGAAGGGGTTGATGATGCTAAAATCCTGAGGAGAAGCTGTTTAAGAGGTGTCAAGGAGGGCAGACAGATATATAAGAAAGGAAAGAGAAAAACTCAGGACGGAGATAGCCACTGCCAAAACAGCTGCTTATGTCCTTTTGATATCAACGCTAAAGCCCTCTTCGGTTATTCCAAAAGAAAAGCTCCTGGCAAGCCCAAGATCCTTTAAAATCATCTTGATCATCACCTAGTTGTACAAAAGCCCAGTTAACTTCCTGCCATATGGATGACATCATCTCTTCCCAGCCAGAATTGCACACAGGGAACTTTCACTTGGACTCTCAAAGGCAAATGATATTTAATTGATCTTCACTTTTTTTGTAGCACTTTACAAGTGAGGTTTTCTACTAGAATGATTTAATAGAGTTTTAAAATATCCTTCTTTTAGCTATTTGTGTCCTTTTTGGAGGTGTTAAATGTGGAAGCAATTAGGCTCTTCGTGACAGGATTTTTTTCTTGGCTCAGTAAAGCTTTGTGCTTTGTGACACCTGATGCGTAGGTAAGGCATCGGACTTATTTTCTGTTAATTTGCAGTGCTTTTCTTTCCCTGAGAGAGCTAAAGGGGTAGGATGTATGCTTCTCTGAGAGATAAACCACAATCTGTTAAGTGTGTAGGAGGACACAAAAAGCTAGAAAAGATTATGTTCTAACAAATGTAAAATGGAAAAATCTTCCTTTTGGATTACTCAATAACCATGTCATAAAGGCAAAAAAAGAGCTGATTAGAAGGTTGCCTGGGAAGTAACCTAGAAAAGGACAGTGTTTTGGGTTGAATTACTTCTTGTTAGTCTTAAGTGGAATGTTTTTTACGGTGCATGAGGCATCGTATTTTCAGTTGATGGGTCCATGAATTTGAAAGGCTCAGGTTGCTACCAGTGTTCAGGAAGTTGGGGCACTGCCAACAGAGAAGATAAAATAAGCTCCCAGATTTCATCCAGAGTGTCTAATGTGTGCCAAGAAAATTTATTTTTTCACATTCAAAGAGAATAGATTTTTTTGTTGTTGTTGTGCATAGAATGATGAACATAGCAGAAGAGCTGGTTTGTGTTCTGCCTAAACTGTGGCAGTAGTGAATTGTCTTTGAGAATGTGACAAATTTTATTTGGTTTTATTCTGTGTGAAACTGAAGCCAGAAGACATTAGAAAATTCTACTGCTTTCTCCATTTCCAGATATCAGCAAGAAAGTAGATCATTTCAAAGTTGTCTAGGAGACTGACACTCCCCGAGGATCAATAAATCTCATTCAGGTCTGGAGGTGGCTAGGGATGGCATGTCAGAAGTAGTTTTCTGAACCCAATAAACCTTTGTGGAACATGGGAAATATTTGCAGGTGGTTGAAGTCAATAAGAAAAAGTTGATTATGGCAAAATCATAATAACTTTTATGGGGCATTTCCTATGGGACAGCCATTTTATTAAGACCTTTTTATTTGTTATTTATTTTATTTTTATTTATTTATTTATTTTTGTCTTTTTGCGTTTTCTAGGGTCGTACCTGCGGCATATGGAGGTTCCCAGGCTAGGGGTCTAACAGGAGCTGTAGCTGCCGGCCTTCACCACAGCCACAGCAACGCGGGATCCGAGCCGCGTCTGCAGCCTACACCACAGCTCACGGCAAGGCCGGATCCTTAACCCACTGAGCAAGGCCAGGGATTGAACCCGCAACCTCATGGTTCCTAGTTGGATTCATTAGCCACTGAGCCACGACAGGAGCTCCTATTAAGTCCTTTTTATTGTGGGTTTTTAAAATTTTGTTTTGTTTTGTTTTGTTTTGTCTTTTTGCTTTTGAGGCACCTGCGGCATATGGAGGTTCCCAGGTTAGGGGTCGAATCGGAGCTGTAGCCAATGGCCTACACCACAGCCACAGCAATGCCAGATCCGAGCCACGTCTGCGACCCATACCACAGCTCACGGCAACATCAGATCCTTAGCCCACTGAGGGAGGCCATGTCCTCATGGATGCTAGTCAGATTCTTTTCTGCTGAGCCACAATGGGAACTCCTTTATCGTGTATTATCTTAGATATCTGTCTTCTCTAGGAAATAGATATGATTTTCACTCCCACAGATGAGCAAATCAGGGTAGAGAGAGGTTAAGTAACTTTCTCAGGGAAATTTTCTCTCACAAATAGGGGAGGAGAGGCATGGGGAACACTGAAACTGAATTCAAGGAATCTGAGTCCCAAGACTTTGGACTCAACCACATTCAACACTGCATCCAGAAATTCTTTTATGGTTGAGACCATAAAGGAGGAGCCAAAGTCTGGTTGGCTTACGTGGATGCTGGTGATCAAGGCCAGATGTTTAGGAAAAGTAGAAATAAAGTTTGTCTTTAGTTTCCTTGTCCCTCTCTTTATCCTCCTTCAAGTGTTCCCACTTTTTGTTCTAACTCTGCATCTGACTGCAAATCCAAGTTTTTTTTTTCCTATAGGATATTTTTTCCTAGAAGGGATTACTATTGGAAATAAATTATGGTATTAGTTTATAAAGGCTTAAGGAGTCACTCCTTTAAGGGGTCTTTATATTTCAAGAGGAAATTTTTAAATAATAAAATGTTTTCATGTCACATAGGGGCCATTTGTAAAAATGATGCTTCAGTCTTCATTACAAGCCAATGGAGATATTTTTCCCACTGGATGCTCTAAAGCCCTTAAAGTAGCATTGTGGAATGGAGGTGGCAACTTCCTTATCTTTTGAAAAGTCCTGATCTAGTACAGAAATGGGAGTTAAAGCAAGGAGGAAACATTATGAGGATGGGGAATGATCTAAAAAGGTGAGAGACAATCATGAAATCTCATAATGGGTGATGAGTTCAAACTGCACACCTGCCAGGGTCTAGCCCTGTGACGAGAACCTGTGCTGACAGTCAGGACGCTCTCAGCCAGCGGTGATGCCTTCCCCCTTCTCCCCACCACGCCACCGCCTATGAGAGTTGAGGGGAGGAGGCTGATCAGGAGGGGACACGGTAAGGAATGATGGAGGAGAAGTGTCTCGAAGGAAGAGACTAAGTTGTGAGGCTCAGTTGTTAACGTGAATCAGTTGTGTTGCACCCACTTGTTTCACACATACTTATTGACTGCTTTGCGGTTCTCCTGTGTCTGAGACTGAGACTCACTAGAACCGGCTATACACTGTAGCAGAAATGCTGATTTTGCAGAATCATGTCTTTATGTACTTAGAAGCTAATAAACCCAGCCAACTTAAGGCATTAAGTCATTGCTGGCACTTTCTCTTATCCTTCTTCGAATAGAGCCTCCAATGAGAACTTCAGAATGTTAAACAAATACCGTTTTATGTCTTAACATTATCCTGGAACACTCTGACCAGAACACCTTATTTAATCAGCACATAGTTAATCAGCAGATCTATCACTAACCATGGCCATTGCTGTCTCTGGTAGGTACACACACGTAGCTGGGAAAATATCAAGATGTAGTCATTATTTACCTACTTCTGAAACTCCACAGCTCTCAAGTTAACCACAGCAACTGAAATCACACCAGTGATGTAAACCATTGGATTATTAAGATCTGCCTTGGATTTTAGTTGAGGATTGTGGGTTACATTCTTTTTAAAAAAATTTTTTATTATAGTTGATTTACAATGTTCTGTCAATTTCTGCTATACAGCGAAGTGACCCAGTTATACATATATATGTATATACATGTATATGTGTGTGCGTATATATTCTTTTTTTCACATTATCCTCCATCATGTTCCATCACAAGTGATCAGATATAGTTCCTTGGGCTATACAGCAGAATCTCATTGTTTCTCCATTCCAAATGCAATAGTTTGCCTCTACTATCTATGGGTTATGTTCTTGTTCTTTAACTAAGATTGTGTACAACACAGTGATGCCTGATGTCTGATGCCTTCAACTTTTGAAGATTAAGCATATCAAAAAGGATAGATATTAGTATGGTTTAATTTCAAGACTGAAAAGAGGTGACCTTAATCATCCTGTCTTGACTATACTGTTGGGGGTTTGTACCCAGTGCCCCTGAGCACCCTGGCCTCACCAACCTGCACATAAAAATAAGGCTATGGTGATGTTAATTCCAAAATTTCCCTGGCCTTGTAGCTCTCTCATTACAAAGCTACTGTGACTCCCCAGCCAAACTCTTCCATCTTCTCCCAGCCTAGAGGGCTGTTTCACGTGGGCTCAAGGAGAAGTTTGCACTCATTGGTACAGTTGCTGCGTTATTGGCTCTGCCCAGCATTTGCTCTGCCCGTCATTACTGCTCCTTAGAAAAAAGGCCACTCTCCACAGACCTTGTGTCCTAGGCTTCCCGGTGTGTCACCTGGCACCACATCCCTTCAGCCTTGGCCAAAGTGTTGGAGCTACAGTGTGTTCCACATAGGAAAAGAAAGAGAATCTTGCCCTCCCATACTCTGTACTCCACCTGTCACCTGGGCCCTGAGCCAGAACCACTTGGCACAGGGAAGCAATTCTTTCAGATTACACCCATCTCCCCTCCACCTCCCCAGTGCACCTCATGGGGGGGGGGGTGTCAGAGACTGCAGGGGAGCCATGTCCTCTTCTCCATTGTTTTCAGAACTGTCCTCTCTCCCCCAGGCCCTCATGAGCCAATGCGCCCCTTCTTAGTTCAACCAAAATACGGAGCCTTTATGGGTATCCACATAGGCAATCTATACCTCATGGGTCACTGGCCTCATCTTCCCAGTCTCCATTTAGGCTCATCCAGGCCTCTGCTGCTACCCATCTATGAAACTGTCTGGTTTTGCTGTGTTCACAGACATAAGAGAACTGAGGGTCTGGTGGTGATTGAAGCCATCAGCAGTGTAGACAATCCACATGAGGACTACCCCTAGTAAAGGGCATCACAGTGGTGGACAGAGGAACTGTTTTTGAGGAGTTTATTAACTCATTCCAGCATGATTGCCTGCTGAATGAGCTAGAGCTCAAAATGTCGAAGGTGGAGTTCCTGTCGTGGCACAGCAGAAATGAATCTGACTAGGAACCATGAGGTTGCGGGTTTGATCCCTGGCCTCACTCAGTGGGTTAAGGATCCGGCATTGCCATGAGCTGTGGTGTAGGTCACAGACGTGCTCGGATCTGGCATTGCTGTGGCTGTGGTGTAGGCTGGCAGCTGTAGCTCCAATTAGACCCCTAGCCTGGGTACAGCCCTAAAGAGCCAAAAAAAAAAAATGTGGAAGGTAATTTGGCCTAGAAGACACCCCTGCACATAGCTGAGAAAAGGCATCCATTTCTGGGGGCTTCAACACAGCATGGAGTTTTCATCTCTGACCTTCAGTTTTCCTAGTGTGGGAGAAAGGCAGGGAGTTGTGGAATTCAGGTAGAAGGAAACACACACCATCTTCATCGCTTGGACCTCAGAGGAGACAGGGAGACAGAAAACGTGGGCAGTGATGGAACAGTGTACCGTGTTTTAATGACCAGCATCCTCAGGGCTAGGTGGGAAGGAGGCACTGTTTCTTTTATGACCTCCTTCTCGCTTACCTTTTGACTGAAAACAGGACCTCCAGTCATTCATTCTGGAATCAAAGATCTCAAAGTCTTGAAAACCACCCAGTCTGGCTTTGAAGGATTCATCAAGGACCAGTTCACCACTCTCCCTGAGGTGAAGGACCGGTGCTTTGCCACCCAAGTTTACTGCAAATGGCGCTACCACCAGAGCCGAGACGTGGACTTTGAGGCCACCTGGTATGGTATGAATGAGTGCTAGGACCTGGCTCTGGTGCCGGTAGTGTCTGCTCTTTTTCCCAGGAGTTCATGGGGTCTTCCAGCCTTCCCAGAATAAGAAGTCCATTCTGATGGATAACAGAAAGAACACCGCTCTTACTTTGAGTTAGTATATCTGCACTTGAATCTCAGATGCTGTTAGCTGCAATTACCTTGATTGGACTGTCTGAATTCCCTGACACTTTGCTTTTTAATTGACTGAAACAGTAAGACTCAAACATGCTCATACATCAGAGTCATCTGGAAGGTTTGAGCAATAACATATATCATTCTTCTTGTGTCTTCCACTTTCTGATTTTCACTCTCAACCCTTAGTCCACCCCCAGAGGTTCTGATTCTGTGGCTTGGAATGCGGCCTGAGAACTTGGATTTCTAACAGACTCCCAGGTAATGCTCATGCTGCTGGACCAGGGGGCTACCCCTTAAGAATGAGTGGATCATATGAGGATAATGGTATTTGGCTTTGCTACTTCACAGCAGATGCAGAGAGGGCTAAACCGGGAGAACCAACTCATCCCAGTCTGCCAAAGACTTGTCCAGTTTTAACACTGCAAGTCCCATGTCCCAGAAAACCCCTGGTTCCAGGCAAACTGAGACAGTTGGCCACCCTAGGCTAAACTCAAGATGAGATTGACAGTTATAGAAGCACTTTATAAATGATAAATGCTTTAAAATTGTAAAGGTATTACTCTAACATCCTTGACAAGCAGTGATTAGGCATCTAAATTCCCAGAGTTTGCTTTTTGACCAAGTGTTTCATTCCTTTGCTGAAGCGCTAATCGTTAGAAATTCTACCCTATGATGGGCTCGAATCTGCCAACTGGTAGCTTCTCCCACTGGTAGAGTTTTGCTCTGCTTCTTTTATTATGTGATAGATTGGAAATTCTTTTTTTTTTTTTTTTTGGCTTTTTGCCTTATCTAGGGCCACACCCGCGGCATATGGAGGTTCCCAGGCTAGGGGTCTAACAGGAGCTGTAGCTGCCGGCCTTCACCACAGCAACGCGGGATCCGAGCCGCGTCTGCAACCTACACCACAGCTCACGGCAACGCCGGATCCTTAACCCACTGAGCAAGGCCAGGGATCGAACCCGCAACCTCATGGTTCCTAGTCGGATTCGTTAACCACTGAGCCACAACGGGAACTCCTGGAAATTCTTCAAGAGAAACTCATCTCAGGCTTTTCTCCCCCTTTTTCAAGTGTTCCCCATGGGCAGCAGTCTGGTGTACTCATGTTGAGCATGATTGAGTCACTCAGGGTACCAGTTAGGCCTCCCACTAAAGAGAGGGACTTGAAGTGGATTATTTAACTTTTAAGCTCAGATTCCTCATCTCTAAATTGGGGAGAATAATAGCACCTGTCACAGATGCATTGAAAGAATTTAATGAAGTAATCACATAAAATCCCAGCACAGAGCCTGGCACCGTAAAATCCCTGAAATTGCAGCAATTCATGGAACTGGCCGAGCTGAGCAGTAGGATGGTTAGAGTACCAGGTGGTCCTCTTCATATATTGTTCAAACGCGGGGGGAAACTTACCTCGTAATGCCTGCTGGGCCCTGGTGCCAGATTATGAAGAGAGCCTAGTTATGCTCCATACTTCTGTTAAATGGGGTGTGTGTGGGGGGCAGGCAATGGGAAGCGAGGATTTGTTTCCTTTTTGGTGTTACAAGATATTAATGCTCTCTAAAACTAGCAATAAAATTGTTTTCTGGGGAACAGAAATGTCACTGCTTGCTGGCTTTACACTGCATTCCCAGCTTCATACTGCATTCCCAGAACACTGTCCTGTGAGAGCCCTCAGTTCTCCTTTTTGTGTTTTAGGGACACTGTTAGGAGCATTGTCTTGCAGAAATTTGCTGGACCTTATGACAAAGGCGAGTACTCACCCTCTGTCCAGAAGACCCTCTATGACATTCAGGTTCTTGCACTGGACCAGATTCCTGAGGTATGTTTGTTACTTGTCATTCCAGGCACAGAGGGAACTTGTGCCTCCCCTCAGCTCTGAGAAAGAGTTGAGAGTTAAAATCAGAAAGTGGAAGACACATGAAAAATGACATCTGTTGTTGCTCAAAAGCTTGTTGCAGCAAGTGAGAAGGGAGAAAAAAATGGAAAAATCCGTCCACCCGGAAAACACAGGCCACTGCTGTAGTTCTTTAGTTTTGTTGAAAATTCTGAGTCTCTTTAACTTGCCACAATTTCAGTCTCATAGTTAGGACACTTGAATGCCTTGAAGGAGGTCTGTGTTTCCGGAGAGCCAGAGAATGAAGGATAGATGCAGAGAGATTTCATCCATCCATCCATCCAGTCTATATTATTGAATGGTTAATATGAGGAAATAAGAAATAAATCAGACATGGCCCCTACCCTCCAAATGTTCATCGTTCAGTGAAAGAAGAAAATAAGTAAACTAACAATTGAATAGAGACTAGAATATTATGGAAACTCAAAGGAAGGCACCTACCTCCAGTACAGGGGTTAGGACCAGCTGGGCTTTCTGGAGGGAAAGGTATTTGAGTTGAGTCTTAAGGACAAGTAGGGGTTATCTGAGTTCATACTCCAGGATGAGGGAGGGGGTGGGTATGGAGATAGGGAGGCAGCATGGAACATTTAACATTGTAGGTCTGCCATGTCTGAAGCTCTAGGAGTGAAAGTCTTTACATGTGCCCGGAGATGAGGTGGGAAACAGATCAGGAGGGCATTTGTGGGCTTCTTTACAGGATCTGTATTTTATCCTGAAAACTCTTAGGAGCCACTGAAAGGCCTAAGCAACGTGTAGTGCTTTCAGATTTTCACTCTAAAAAGACGACTCTGAAAGGTGTATAGGTCATAGACGAGGAGACCTATTGGCAGGCTGTTGTGGAAAACTAGCAGAGAGGGTCTGAACTAAGGCCATGATGGGGTGGAAAAGAAGTGTACCATCCTTAGACCTGGGCAAGAGGGCTCCCACCATGGTCCAGAGGCCCCCTTCGGGCCTTCCTCCAGCTATGCTTCTCTCCACTGGAGGACGGTTTGGTGGGGCCAAGGCAACAAACACTTCAGGAGCTCAGGCTTCCCTTTCTAGACCATTCTTTGGATATTTGCATCCCAGAATTTTCTACCCAAATAACGCTGAGACTACTTCCAGAACCTATGCAAAACTCTTCCGCAGATCCCTCCCCTGAAGGGCAGGTCATGCCATCAGTGTACCCTTAAGCTTGAGAGAGAGCAGAGGGGCAGATGTTTGCTGGAGGTATGAATGGCACTTGACATGCAAGCTGGGGTGTCCATCCAGGTGAGTTCAAGACAGAAGATGAGATTGGCAGGGTCTGGGCGCTGGCTCTTCCCATGCTGCCATGACCTGGTATGATGTTGCAAGGAGTAAGAGAATTTTAAATTAGATTCTGACCTTGTTATGAAGGAATGTTTGTCAAGTTAGAGGGATAGAACATATTTCACTTGAAAGTATTTTTTGATTCATAAATTTTAAATGTTTGAACATCTGGTATAGGGCCCTCCAATTATGCTCTTATACCTTGGTTTGCACGTCTTAGGGACAGGCCTGGTGAGGAGGGAATGGACTGAGGGAGAATTCGAGGGGTTGACGGGTCAGCATCAGGAGCCCCGCTGGATGCTCAAGGTCGCCTAGGTTTCTGACCCAAGGTGTGGGTCCATCATTTAGCAGCAGTACTAGCAGGAGAGGACAGTGTCAAGCAGTAGGGGAATAGCAGAGTGCATCTCAGAGACAGAGGTGGGGTGACAGAGACAGAGACAGATTCACCTTTGCCCAATGTGATACCTGTTGTTGTGGATTCCAGATAGAAGATATGGAAATCAGCCTACCAAACATTCACTACTTTAACATAGACATGTCCAAAATGGGACTGATCAACAAGGAAGAGGTAAGAGAACTTTAAAAGGATTTAAAGTGCATCTCGCCTCCTCCCCTCCCTTACCCTCTTTAAAAATAAACAGGATGATAATGTCACCTACCACAACTCTTAACAGCTGTGACTTCTGGAATATTTATACCTGCCACTGTTGAGAGCCCTCTTAGACTCTGGCCTTTCAATATCTAAGGCTGGAGTGCCCTAGAAGTGCCTGAGTACTTAGGGGGGTTGGAAGTTGCAGAGAGCACAAGACAAAGAAAGAACAGAGTGTGCCCAAAGAAATGGCTCCAAGTTCTGCTTCTCTGAAAAATGCCACAAAAGGTTACAGCTTCATTATTCCTCCATCATGAGGCAATGAAGAGAAAAGAAGTTTTCTGTTTTCATTTTCTTCTACTTCCCTAACTTTTAAGTAGTCAATTTAAGGAGCACACAGTATACACACAAAAATGAAGATATTTGTGTTTCCAGTTGCGATTACAGAAGACAAGATGAGGAAGTTCATTTGTTGAAAGGAAACTTTACCTTGGAAAAAGCACTTACCCTGACTTGTTTTTAGCCAAGGCAGAAGCTTAAAGAAACTCCGTGTGTCTGGCTAGAGAGCCTGAAGTCCCAACAGCTAGTCCACTGTGGTCAGTCCTGGAAGATCAGAACTATCCTGCCCACAATGGCAGGTTTCCTCTGCTTGATCCATCCTCCCACGAGCTTCTAGAATGGTAAACAAACATCACCACCATTTTGTTGGCTGCTTTTAGTGTGTAGGGGAGTGAGATAGGAAGGGGCCATCTATTACCACGGCTCTGCCATCATGGAATCACATCCTTTGGTGGACAAAGGCCAGTGAAGTGTGTCCAGAAGGTCCTACTTTCTGGGCTTGCTGACCAGGAGCCTTATGAGTCACACCCCTCTGGCCAGGTACCTTGTTTCTGTTCTGCAAATTCTGTTGATGGTTCATCAGACTCCCCAGCTGTATGTGGAGGCTGGGGAGCAGCACTGGCCAACTAAGGTCATGCTTCAGTGTCTCCTAGAGCTGGTCCAGGGCCCTGTGCTTCCGAGGAGGAGGGCAATTTTTTTTTTTTCGGCTTTTTAGGGGTACACCCACCGTACCTCCCAGGCTAGGGGTCCAATCAGAGCTGCAGCTGCCACCTATACCGCAGCCACAGCAATGCAGGATCTGAGTCATGTCTGCGACCTACACCACAGCTCACAGCAACGCCAGATCTTAACCCACTGAGTGAGGCCAGGGATTGAGCCTGCATCCTCATGGATACTTGTCGGATTTGTTTTCATTGCACCGCAGCAGGAACTCCGAGGAGGACAATATTGACCCCATTCACTATCCATTCATCTGAAAGGAGGGCAGCACTGCTTACTTCAGAGGGAGGAAGGATTGTTGACTCCCAGTAGACTGTTAATTAGAATATAAAGACTTTTTTGAATGATCCCTTCCTAAAGGGCAGGAAAAGGACCTGGCCATGTTCAACAAAGGTGAAACAAATGGGCCCCAAACAGAGAAAGGGTCAGGCGTCCTGACTAGAGCAGTGCCTATTAGCTCAGGACCCCTGACGGAGAGAGGAGGGTCTCCCGACGACCCTGATACCTTAGGCCTGCACTCGTCCTAGATCAAAGATGCACCAGTAGACTGAGGTCATGGTGTTTTTTGCTCTAAGCAATCAGACTTGAAACTTTCTCATAGAGCCCAACAGAGACCTGGAGGCAGGAAGGCTGAGTTCCTTTGGGCCAAGGCTCCCCATAAAGGCACCTGAGTGGCTGAACAGGCTGTCCCCATGTCTGTGTCTGCACTTTGGGGATGGCTGGAGCCACTCTCAGGTGTGTACATAGTGAGGGCAACAGATGAGAAGCAGGGATTCAGGACACACTGAAACAGCAGAGGAGTGACAAATGACAAGGGTGGAGAGACAAAAAAAATTGTAAATGCATAGCTGTCTGGAGCCATTTTGCATTGGGCTAAGACCCCTGAGAACCTCAAATGTTCCTGAGGGCGGGGCAGTATTGTGGCGTTGGACAGTGATTGATGTCCATAGCAAATCATCAGGAAAAGGTCAAATTATGTTCACTACAGTCTGTTTAATATGTACTGCGTTTGAGAAACATATCCCAATGATTAAATTTTTTCAAAAAAATTAATTTTCTGGAAGATCACGTCGTCTCCCAACTATTGCCAAAGATGTAAGGTTATTACCTTGCTCGAAATAACTACTGTAGGGCCTATACATTTTTTTTTCTTTAGCAAGTTGTTTTTGTTGTTGATTTAATGTCGATTTGTAGAAAAAAGGAGGTTCATTTCAGTGTCTCTGAAGTTACTTGTGGTTTCTCTACAGGTCTTGCTACCTTTAGACAATCCATATGGCAGAATTACTGGTACAGTCAAGAGGAAGCTGACCTCAAGGCTGTGACGTTACAGCCCCCAGTGGAAGTCCGTGCTCAGTTGAGACATTCCTTAAGCCACTTGCGATGCTGGAAGTCATAATGTGTAGCCATGCAAATTCTCAACCTAGTATGTTGATTTGTAGTGTTCATTTTCCTCCCAAATGAAAGAATTCTCCTATACCTAGCTCAGCAAAGTGTCTGTGATGAGTAATTATAATGTGCTTTGTGGGTATAGTTTACCTCACAAATGCTGAGCAGTATTAGAATAATCATAAACCAGTACTTCATTTTAGTTGTCTTGTGCCTTCCTATCTTAGAGAAGCTTTAGAATCCATTCATTAAGAAGATATTCATAAATCAATGGAGGTGTGATATCAATTAATTTGTGCACAAGTTGAAGAAAGCATCCTACTGCTACTAAAACTTACTCCTTGGTAATGCAGAAAATGTAATGATAATATCACATTTTGAGAAATATCACTGTTATGACTTAAATTAGATTGAATACTTGAGTTCTTGAGAGTACTCTAGCATATGTATCATTGGGAGTTTATTTCTACTTTAAAAGTACTTTTTATAATGGTGACGTACTGGTTTTATGACTTTTACGACCCTTAGAGAATATTGAGTACACAGTGAGGCACTGAAAAAAAGTGTAAATTGTTTTTCTTTGAATAATGCATCACTTTGGCACAAAGAGCCACATTTAATAAATGGTAAGTCAATGCTCAGATGGATAAATATACATATAGAAGGAAAACCAGAGACTCTATCCATGAAAATGTCAGCAATGATGATTTCTGGATGGTGATATGTTGAGTAATTTTTATTTTTTGTCATTTGGGCACAATGACAAATACGAACATTTATTACTTTTATAATCAGAGAAATAAATACGAGTGATGATTTAAAGATGTATGCAGATTTGAGTGGTGATTATATCAACACTGTTGTTGAATATATACCATAAAGCTTCATAAACCATAGTTTTGGAAACCCATGATGAAAACTTTTCAATATGAACATTCTAGATAACATTCTGCCCCTTAAAAATCTATTGATTGATTGATTTTTAGGGCTGCACCTGTGGCGTATGGAGTTTCCCAGGCTAGGGGTCAAATCAGAACTGTAGCCACTGGCCTACACCATAGCCACAGCAATGCAGGATCCGAGCCATGTCTGTGACCTACACCACAACTCATGGCAACGCCGGATCCTTAACCCACTGATCGAGGCCAGGGACTGAACCTGCATCCTCATGGTTCCTGGTCAGCTTCATTTCCGCTGAGCCACTATGGGAACTCCCCCTCCATTTATTTAAATTTTTGTCTCCATTTTTTATAAATGCTTACCTATGAGTACTTAGTATTATTTGATAATTCTGCATTCACCTTTATATTGCTACTTAAGTTGGCATGGTTCTGTGTTTGCAGAGAGTCATTTAAATCCTGGCCCCATCTCTTACTAGCTCCGTAAAATGGAGGTGAAAACAGAACCTACCTCATAGGTTTTTTGGTTTTTTTTTTTTTAGGCTTAAATGGATTAATGTTTGTAAAGAGCTATGGTGGTATTTATTCCTGACACATAGAAATTTCTCTGTGTGGGAGGAGGGGGGTTAATGGCCTCACGCACAGCATATGGAAGCTCCCGGGCCAGGGGATTGAATCCAAGCTGCAGCTGTGGCAACGCCAGATCCTTTAACTCACTGCACCCGGCTGGGGACCAAACCTGAGCCTCCACAGCAACCTGAGCTGCTGCAGTCAAATTCTTAACCCACTGTGCCATGGCGGGAACTCCTGTATGTGTTTGTTGAATGAAGTATACTGCCTTCTTTTTATTTATTGTTAGACCTAAGTGAAAGGTCATCATTGTACTTTGTAGGTGAGATGTGAGGTTTGAAAGCAGCAAACCCGAGAAGGTGCTGCAGGCCGTTCACCAGCTGCTGCCTGCTTGCACAGAATATGAGATAAGGATGAAGGACAGTGATAAGGATAGTTTTGTGCTATATTAGATACTCATGTTCCAAAATGTGCTTTCTACATCATGTAACTTGCATGGCCAAACGGCTGGCACATTTTATTCCTCTGCTGATTTGGTAATTCTGTACAAAGAGGAATTTATTTAGCTTCTAACATGATTTCCCCCCCCCCAAAAAAAACTTAATTAGGTCCTTTTTCTTGATGTTCTTTTGGTGGTGTAAATTTTAGAAACACTATTTGTTTCAGAGAAGAGCAGAATTTAGAAGTTCTGGTTTATTTTATACATATATGCATTTTGCTTTTCCTGAGCTCTTAAAACATTTATTGTAACAAGTTGCAAATGAGCTATTGGATGTTATATCCCAAGTGTGTGGCAGGAAAGCCTGTGAAAATTTCAGGAACCAGGTTCCTGTTTGTGAAGAATGTTGTAGGGTCAGGTCACCCAAGATGGCTGTTCTCTTGGTGTCTGTTCATCTGCTCGAGCAGGCCCTGCCTTATTCAGATGACTATCCAATCCTCTTAATTATAGGGCTTAATCAGTAACTGCCTACGTGCTTGCCCCTTGCCCCAGCTGCTGGTTTCCCTGGTAACTGATGAGCCAACCTGACCGTAATTCCCCCTATAAATGGGAGCCTCCTTTCTCCCCCAGTAGCAAAGTGTGCTGCTACGTCTTGCCTGCTGTCTGCTGGGCACAGTGGGTTTGCAGCATGAGGACCCTTTATTTCAGATGTGTAAGATCCCCTATCCAATAAGCCATCAATGTCTTCTATCACTGCCTCCAGGCTGGGCAACTACAAGGTTTGCCAGCCTGCGGGGTGCAGCCCAACAATTGGTGAGCCAGCCTGGAGGCCAAAGAACCTGCGGTGAGCTCTGAGATATCAGGAAATAATGACAAGGGATGGAAAGTTGAGGGGTAGCCCCGGGGTGGCTGTCTACTAGCATGTGGAGCCCTGTAGCAGCTGACTATCCTGAGAGAAGCCTGTCTCTTCCATTATACTGATGGTATGCTGTTAACCTCAGAGTCTCTTTCCAGCTTAAAAGTAGTGGCCCCATGCTCGTGGCTCATCTGACTGCATGAATTTGGCCGGGGAATACAGACAAAATGCAAGGACCTAGATTATCAACTACTTGGGTGTTATCTGGTTGGGTGAGCCAAGCACACCCCCAACGCATCACCCTTAAACAGTGAACTACTGGCACAGGCTTTCGGGATATGGACTCAGGGACTCGTGAATTAAATGTGGCCATTTACCTGAAGGGTTGGTTGGGGGCTGTGGTAACAACAAGATACCGGAGTACTCCTGGGCCTCTGGTCCCAGCTATGGAAGAAGCAGAGCAATATGTGATGGAACGCCAGCTATCTGTGGCCTGCAGCGCCTTACAGCAGGCAGAGGACATTAAGAAGGCCATCCAAGTCATCCAGCTGTGCGAAAGACTGAAGCTCAGGGTCTAGAACAGCGCTGCACAACATGCAGGACACCCGTGAGTATCAATAGTGACCGAGGAACCTACTTTACCAGCCATACAGTTCAGCAACAGGCCAGTAAAAATGACACACACTGGCACCTCCGCCCGCCTTACAGCTCCACCGCTGACGGGCTAATTGAAGGATGCATGGGTTACTTCAATAGCTGAGATTCTCGACATGTGGACACATCCCAGGAGCAATCGTCCTGGTGCCTACACCATGGTAACCCAGAGGCACCTGGTCCACACCGTCCGCGTTCCACTGTCCACCACCCAAGGAAGGACTGCTGCCAACTACCAGTCAGGACAGTAACCCACTTTTGCATGGGCCACAGGATCTACCCCCGGGGGAACACGTTATCAAGTGGCCCTGGGCCTGGCAGGTGAGTTCTCCGTGCTTTGGGTTTGCTTCCTCTTGGGAACTAGGATTAGAAAGTGACTTAGAGATTTCACCTGTCTTCTACCAGCCCCACCCAAGACTACTAAGGTAACTGATCCTGTGGTTGTTACACCGCTCCTGTAGTATTCAGTACCGGCTGTGAGCACCGAGGGTGGACAGGCAGTGTGGTCCTGCAGGCCAGGACACAAATCACGGGCAGGGGTGGTGTCACCTAGAAAGCTGTTACTTGCCATCCTTTGCTCAACCCTCATGATCTTCCATGCACTGTGCCTGTTAAACATCTTACATTCTCTCCCTAGTCTGAGCGGAGGAACTGTGTGTCCCAACTGGGCAGCAGTGGTGTCCTCACTGCAAAACAAGTCTGATTGCTGGGTGGGAAGTGAGGCACCGTTGTCGTCCTCTGGATGTCCGTGGAAAACTGGCATGATAAATGCCTGGCTTACTCTTGTCACTCTTTAGCTGTTGGTGTCTGGATTGCATTTGTGGTATGTGGTTGCAGTGCCCCTCTACATGTCTGCTCCAGGGATGTCACGGAAAAGGAGTGGATTAAGATTGTCAGGGTCGTGCAGGGTGTGTAGACGTGGTCAGTAGAGTCAGGCCACTCAAGATGGCTGTTCTCATGCTCTCTGTTCATCTGCTCAACCGGGCCCTGCCTCACTCAAATGACTGTCCAGTCCTCTTAATCACAGGGCTTAATCAGCAGCTGCCTACATGCTTGCCCCCTGCCCCAGCTGCTGGTTTCCCCTGTAACTGATGAGCCAACCTGATGTCATTACCCCTATAAATGGGAGTGAAGAGTGCTGCCATGTCCTGCCTGCCATCTGCCGGACACGGTGGGGTGTCACTCCAGGACTCTTTCTTGAGGACATGTAATGATCTCCTAGCCAATAAGCCATTGATGTTTCTGTCATTGTCTCTTTAGTCTCTAGCCCGGGCAACTACAAGGCTTGCAGGCTTGTGGGGTGCAGCCCAAGAGATGTTTTCTTGTGTTTAGAACAGTAAACTATATACTGAAAACCAGACTTCCTGTTTCACCTGCACCTTTCTGCACTGGCAGAGAAGCAGGCTGGCTTGAACTGTAAACACCTGTGCAGTAATTAGTATCACAACATTCTATTTTTTTGTTCTGGCAGGTCACATGGACTGTGTTCAAAATAATTTTCTGAGGAGCAGAGCAGCTTTCATGACATCTTTCCCTGCTTATCTCCCTTTTTTTTTACCCCAACCCCTCGAATACTTTCATAGGGAGATAATGCAAGGGATCCTGGCCCATCTGCTACCTGGGAGGCAGTCTGCATGGTACCCAGTGGAGCAGCTGTCATGTGGGGCTTGTGGTCTTGGCATCAAAGATTCTGGCGAAGACTTGTTCCAAATCCTCTCACTCTTGATAACTTTTCATAGAGACAGGCTCAGAAAATGTCCTGTTCCTTTCCTCTGTGCAGTCAGACTTAAGTTCTTTACTCTTAGTAACCTGCTTTTTCTCCCTTTTTGCCCCTCAGTGTAATAGAAATAACTCTTGAGACACTTTTATTTTGTCACTGAAACAGAATATTCCTTTTTCAATCACCTGCAAGATGTAACTATAGAACCTAAACTTTTCTCTAATCTCTAACCCTCTCTCCAGAAAAAACATTAATTCCCTTTCCTTAAGACTTAGGGCTATCTGGGCTTGGCATTTTAGAGTCTCCTTTGTAAAACCTTTAACTCCTCCTTCCTCACTTTACTACTTCCTGCATGAGGAAACGAAAGCTTATTTCTAAAGACATGAATTTCCAGTCTCCTAACCAGACACACTGGGATCTTCCTGCTTCCCAATATCAGAAACTTTTATCTCTTTATTTTTTTTTTTCACAATCTTTGTTCTTCTCTCAGAACTCAGATGTCTCCCAGTCTTCCATTTGCTCAACTCTTTCTCAAATTCTTAAAGTTTTTGGATCCTATGAAGACCCTAAATATAATGGCTGTGGACATTCTTCCCAGGAAAGTATTCATTCACATCTCTACAGATGCTCAACATCTTAGGAAGCAGTTCACACTCTATTCTTATGGTATAAAGGATTCCATTAGAAATTTACCACATAATCAATATATCCAATCAGATAGAGAAGAAAGTCATACTGATGACCTTTTTATGAGAAAGGAAAATAAGTATACTTAGAATATTAAGGATCCTGGGGAGTTCCTTCTGTGGCACAATGGGATCGGTGGTGTCTTTGCAGCTCTGGGATGCACATTCGATACCCGGTCCAGTACAGTGGGTTAAGGATTCTGTGTTGATGCAGTGGTGGTGTAGGTTGCAACTGCGACTTGGCTCTGATCCCTGGCCTAGGAACACCCTATGCCACAGATGACCAAAAAAATAAAGAAAAAAAAAAGGGGGGATCCTGGGTATGTCAGTCTCCTGAAGCTGCTATAACAAAGTAACACAAACTTGATGGTGTATAGCAATGGAAATTTATTCCCTCGTTGTTCTGGAGGCCAGGAAGTCCAAAATCAAGGTGTTGGCTGGGTTGTTCTCTTTAAAAGCACTAGAGGAGATTCTGCCCTTCTTCTTTCAGCTTTGGGTACCTTCAGAGTTCCTTGGCCTGTGGCTGCATCACCCCAAGCTCTGCCTCTTCTGTCTGTCTGTCTCTGCTGTTTGAGGCTTATAAGGGCACTGTCATTGGACTTAGGGCCCACAGCAATAGCTCCAGGTGATCTCATCGTCTCCAGATCATTAATGAAGACTACAAAGCCCTTTTTTTCCACGTAGAGACATTTACAGTCCTGGTAATAGGATGTGGACATAGGGTTTTTCTGTTACCACTCAGGGAACAGTGAGCTTCTTGAGGGTAGCTCTCCTGGTCCGTATTGGATCTTTAGCTATATGCAGGCTTCTGTTCTTTTCAGATCTGGGGATGTCACATCTCCCTCCCCAGTTTTATCATGTAGATTTTTTGGAGGGGGGAGCCCAGGGCACATGTAAGTTCCCAGGCCAGGGATCAAACCCACACCACAGTTGTAATCATAGCCACATCAGTGACAATGCCAGATCCTTAATCCCTGAACCCATAGGGAACCCCTTTTTTTGATATCGGTGTTTTTTTAAGGTTAAAGAGCATGGAATTTGGATCTAGATAGGGTGACATTTTAGATTGGGCTCCACTAATTTCTAGCTGTATGATCATGGGCAAGTTACCCTAAACTTTAATTCTCTAATTTTGAAATGGAAATAATCAGAATAATTGAGGATTAGTGCACGTGTGGATTAGAATGCTTTTGGTTGCAAGCAGCTGAATACCTTAAAAGTGTCTCAAACTGAAAGGCCATCTTATTCAACTTAAGAAGGCTAGAGATAGGTTATCCTAGGATTGATTGACTCAAGGATGCACCAAAGACTCAGGCTCACGCCATCCTTTGCTCTTATCTTCGGTGTGTAGTAATGTTTCCTCCATGGACACAGAAGGGGTGATAAAACTTCTATTCAAGGTGCTTGTGTTATATAACCCACCCAGATCTCCCTTGGGACCAAAGCACTCAGGTACCAGAAGTGTTGGCCTCTGATGGCTTAGAGTTGGGTCCCCCTGCAGGAATTGCCCTTGGCTGCAAGACACTGTCTAACCTAAGCTTCCAGTTCCCAGGAGCAGCTCATATCTGGTGCTAATCCATGTGGGAGATACAAAGTCCTGAGTTGTGGCAAGCTCCGGGAGCATTCCTGCTTCATAGCTTCTGACTGGCTGAGGCCTCTATTGCAACTGCATGACAGTTCAAATTCTTCCCCTGCCAATCTTGCTTCCCTCACTGCTCACAGGCGTTGTTCTAGAGAGCACGCCTCACTCAACCTCCTGCATGGAAACCTCAAGGTCTCACTGTGTGTTTCAAGATACATATAGAAGACAATCTGTGATACCAGGAATAGTTACAGGGAGGGGACTTTAAAGTGGGATTTTTAAAGAGCTGGATCACCCACTGACCAGCTGGCAGTGAGCCCCTGGAATGTTGTCGTCTCACAGTTGTTAAAACTTTTACCAGAGTTGAACTGGGAAAGAATACTAGAGAAAGTGAATATACTGGCAGGGGCAATATTTCAAATACTTGAGAGATTTGGGGAAAATAATATAAGGGCAATGGACTCTGGATGGGTGTTGCTGGGGACCATTAGTGCTTTAAGAGACAACGAAAACTGAGAGTGAATAACAACCAATATGAGGCAAAGTGTGAAAGCAAGAGGGACTCTGTGGCAGCACATAAAGAGACTTTACAGCCAGATGGCAGAAAAAGTTAGGGTTGGGCCCAGGACTTGATTAAGAAAGCAGAGCTCCAAGAAAGATTGAGTTTTACGGGTCTGCCACACCAAGGTTAGGGTCCTGACTGATGCACCTGAAATCTTGAATCCTCAAATTTCCCTGAGTTCCCTGGGCCTGCATACGTGATCTGTTTCTCCCTGTTAAAAGCCAGCACTTCTCCCATTTGCTTGGAGACAATGCAGTGACTTCTGCCTGGCAAGGAAACTCATGCCCCCTTGGCGTCTATCCCCACTTCCCCTCCTGCCACCAGACCTATAAATAGGATCAAATCACGTGGTAAGCCAGCCAGAGACATGCTAAGCCTGCTAAGGGAGGAAGGGGACTACAGCCCAAACGAGTGGCAGACTCAGTCAGTATATACAGAGCTGGAGGGTTATACGTGGGACTGGATGCTGAGGGATAAAACCCAGCAGGCTTTCAATTCAAGGAGGAAAAGAAGCAGTTTCTATTCACATGGGGTGGATTGTTGTACATATTTATGGTTTTGCCCCAGGGCTGCGTTACCTCTCTTGCCGTTTATGACCTGCACCATCTGGATAGTCCACGGAACATCACGCTGAGCACTTGTAGCCATGGGACCAATTAATTGGACTGGAATAATAAGTGATGTTGATTCTCTGTTGAATAGTGGGGAGACCCATCAGGGGCTCAACTGTGGGTGAAGTATTTAGGAGCCTTGTGGTCTAGGGCAAAATCTGTTCTACCACCTGTTGTGGTAAATACAATTTTGTTAGAACACAGCCATGCCCATTTATTTATGTGCTGTCTATCACTGCTTTTGTGCTATGATGGCAGAGTTCAGTAATCACGACAGGGACTATTTGACCCACAAGGTCTACGATATTTCCTTTCTGGCCCTATGTGGAAAATGTTTGATCCCTAGTCAAGGGCATTCTAGGACATCCTGTCCAAAATAATTCACATTACTGCATCTCAAACTTGCTTCCACTAAGAAGAAAACCCCAATGCCTAGTAATGTCTTCATGTTTTGGAGGCATCATATTCCGTGGGATATCTCAATGGGAATATTCCTCCATCCCATTTCCTGTGTGACCAGGAAGGCTTTCAGCCTTTTGTGGGGCTCAGAGCAGTAAAAGGCCCTGCAACAGGTCCACACTGGGGACAAACATTCCTGAGACTGGCACACAATACAGTCAAGATGGTTAAGGTGGTCCCAAGAAACCAAAGGGCAAGATGTCTGCTTATGCCTTCTTTGTGCAGACGTGCAGAGAACATAAGGAAAAAAACCCTGAAGTCCCTGTCAGTTTTGCAGAATTTTCCAAAAAGCGCTAAGAGCTGGAAGACTGTGTCTGGAAAGAAGTCTAAATCTGATGAAATGGCAGAGCCAGATAAAGTGCGCTATGACTGGGAAATGAAGGCTTATGGACCATCTAAGGGAGGCGAGAAGAAGAATGCCCCCAAAAGGCCACCAAAAGGATTAATGCCCCCCAAAAGCCACTGTCTGGATTCTTCTGTTCTGTTCAGAATTCTGCCCCAAGATCAAAGCTATCAACCCTGGCATCTTCATCTGAGACTTGGCAAAGGAGCTGGGTGCGATGTGGAATAACTTCAGTGACAGTGAGAAGCACCTGTACATCAACAAGGCAGAGAAGCTGAAGGAGAAGTACGAGAAGAATGTCTCAGACTGTAAGTCTAAGGGGAGGTTTGATGGTGCCAAGGGGCCTGCCAAAGTTGCCCGGAAATGTGGAAGAGGAAGATGAAATGACGAGGAGAAGGAGGAAGAGGATGAATAAAAAAACTGTCCCCCTGTCTCCTTGAGAATACCTTAGAGTAGGGAGTGATGTGGTGGACACGCTTCTTACCCAAGCCAGTCTCTTGCCCGTGTTAAGTTTAATTACCTAATTGGATCATGATCCCATTGTGATCTCAAAGTGCTCTAGAAATCGTTAGTGGTTTACCTGAAGTGACCATGGGTGCCTGGAGCACACAGAACCTGTATCAAAGTTGTGCGTATTTTCAAACATTTTTAAAACAAAAAGGCTCTTATAGTCTCCTCACTCTGTACACTTTGCTGTTGGTGTGACAAGGCATTTAGAGATGTTTCTAGCATTTTCTTTTTTTAATTTGTAAGGTGGTGGTAACTCTGCGGTTATTCCCTAGAAATCTTGAGTTTTCTCAACTCTACATATCTATCGTTTGTAAAAAGAACAAAGCAGCGGACAAACTCTTGGTGCTCCTTGCTTGGTGCAGAGGCTGTGGGGGAGGTGCATTTCCGAGGGGCCGTAGCTCAGGGTGTGCACTGAGGCTGAACCTGTGGACGCTGCAGTGACCATCCATTTAGCTTCGGTATATAGTGACATAGCATCCTGCTGCAATTCTTAGCTGTGGACAAGGTGGCAGGGGTGAAATGGCATGAGAAGTGTTTTGGATCTTTTTTTCAGTTGTAGTGCTGTAATTTTAAACTGTTTTTAAACAAACTGTAGAACTCTTCATTGTCAGCAAAGAGCCACTGCAGCAATGAAAGGTCATGAACCTTCTGTATAGAAACACAATTTACAACATTCTGTTTCTTTTTCTTTTTGTATGTTTATAATGCTGAAATGTTTTGGAAGTTAAGTAAGCAGTATTACATTTTTTAAATTGTTCTCTACAACAGCAGTCTAAATTTCTGATTCACAGCAGTCTGAGCAGTAAGGCAAGCCACTCCGTTGCATTTGGCGACTAGCCTCCCAGTAAATCTGGTCATTTCTCTTTTACTTAGGCCAGCTTGCTGAGGACAGAGATGAAGAGGGCTACTTGAAGCTACTGTGTGATTTTGTGTCTGAGAGGCATTAAGATGAAGTCTGAACTGTCGAATGCAGGAGTGAAGGCACAGGTGGGGTTTAGCAGAAGGTGCAGGAAGGTGGGTGTTTAGGACTGAACTGAACGACTATGTGGGTTTTTTTCTTTCCATGCTCCCTCCTCCCCCCACCTACAGTGGGGCAAAACACATTGCTAAACAGCAAAAAAAAAAAAAAAAAAATTCTTTCAGGCTTTATTTTTCCTTTCACCCCTGCCCTCCCCTCCACTACATGCAAACATTATTTGTTCTGCTCAACAAATAATGGGCCTCAGTGAGGGTTGTGTGGAGTAGGGAGCAGTATCCTTTTTCCCCACTTCAAGAAACCAAACACTGCAAAGAAAATGACAAGGTTCCTGTTGTAGGTGCCGTCATGGAGCACCTGGGCTGCGGGGTAGGCCGATGGCCTGGCCTTTCCTCACTTGGTCTGCTCATGGTTTGAGTTCATTCGCTGGGAATGTAAGATTGTTGCTAAAATGTTCTTAAAGCTGGAAGAAACTTGGTTTATGTGGTTATTTGCCATTGGCAGAAGGTGTAGCATTTTGTCCAGGGGAGGGGTGATGGCCACAGTGGCAAATGGTGACAGTAAATATCATTTTGAGGGCTCCCATGTACATGCATTGTAATTGTTGGCAGTAAGAAGGGTACTTTGTTGTGGATGCGTGTTGCTATTGCCTGGCCTTGATCCGTGTCAGTTTGATTCTGTGAAGGACTCAGGAGTGTGGTAATGACACTAAAGCGAAAGAAGTTTTCTTAAAATTCACTATTTAAAAGCTTGCATATCTTCAGGTGGTGTCCTCCCCACCCTGTCAGGGTCATGGTCGCCAGCCCAATCTCTAATCAGTATCATAGCCATTCCTTCTCACATCACAACTGTCTGTTCTGAATGTTTTTCTAGTTCTAGAAAATGACCACTAATTTAAAAACCCTTGGTCCTAAAGTCTGCCCAAAGGCACTGGTTCCAGGATTGCCCCTTCCTGCCTCAGCTGTGCCCTTGTCACTTCCCTCTAGCCATTGGCATTGCAGGCTGAAGCCTCTGCCACCTGACACACAGATTTGGGTGCTGTGACCAACCTTGTCAAATACAGAAGAGAGGCTCAACCCTTAATCACAAAGGAGCGATTTATCGCTAAGTGGTGCCCCCTATCTGGTGGTAACTAGACACACCAGCTATGGAAGGACAAAGACTAGAAGGGATCTTAGATTAAGCAGACATTTAGTTGGAAAGAGACTCAACACCACTTGGCCCATTAGCTAGAGGACTCAAGATTTTCCACTCATTTCACTTGCTCCTCATAATGGAATGATGCCTGTAGCTTCTCTAAGATGCTACAAGTGGCAGGGTGCTGCCCTCCACCCAAGGCTTCAGCTTAGCTTGACTTAGTATGTGTTCCCATAACACCAACCTGTTTATTCTTTTTTATTTATTTTTGCTTCTTAAGGCCACACCTGCGTCATATGGAAGTTCCCAGGCTAGGGGTCGAATCGGAGCTGCAGCTGCCAGCCTACACCACATCCACAGCAACTCGGGATCTGAGCCGTGTCTGCGACCCATACCACAACTCATGGCAACACTGGATCCTTAACCCACCAAGCGAGGCCAGGGTTTGAACCCACATCCCCATGGATTCTAGTCGGGTTTGTTACGGCTGAGCCACAACAGGAACTCCCTGTTTATTATGTTTTAATCAATACCTGCCTTCTCCAACTACCTCTCTGTCTCCTAACACCTTCACCCTATTCTTGAATGATGTTTTTATCCTTTGGAAAGAACAAGGCTGTGATGCAGCAACTATTGTTTGTGTTTCCTGTGTGTCTCTTCTTATCACAAAGGTATTTGGGGACATTGGATACATTCATTTGCTGTAATAATCAGTCTTCCAAAAAAGTTAAAAAAAAAAGCCAGAAAACAAAAAACAAAAACATTCCTGCTACTTGGGCCATATGTATCAGCAGACCCTTTGCTATTAGCGGTATCTCTTATTGGGGAAGTACCGAGTGGGGCTTATGGAAAGCCGCAGTAGGAAATAACAACATAGACTCCTAGGATTCTAGAGAAAGGCCACTCTATCTGTAGCAGAGAATTATTTGCCATTTGAAAAATAGCTCTCAGTGTGTTATTGGGTCTTGGTAAAGACAAATGTCTGACTATGGGACATCAAGGGACTATGTGGCTGCAGCTGCTCATTCTGAGCTGGTTTTCATCGGACCCATCCAATACTAGGGTCTGGCAGGCCCAGCAGCAATACATTGCAAGATGGAAATGACAGATCCAGGATTAGGCAGAAGTAGAGTTAGAGGACACAAGAAAGGTATGTGGCCCTGAGCCCCATGTCATCACCTCTGTTTTTCACCACCACCCATGGTTATAAGGGGAGGGTGGCTTTTGTGACAGTGGTGAAGAGAAGTCCTCCTAATGAGTAAAGCTTTGGGAAATGTACCAAAGGGTCATCTACTCTGTGTGTGTGGGGAAAGTGGCTTTATGTAAGGCTGTATATTAACTCATGGGCGGTGGCAGATAGCTTGACTGATTGGCTAGGATTCTGAAGAGAGAAGGATTGAAAGGCTGGGGAGAAGAAACAAGCTTGTGAATGGATCTATGTGTATTAAACACGCATTTTATTTTTATATATCTCATGTGCTGAAATCTTGGGTAGACTTGTACTCCCAGGGACAGACTGCCCCTCCCACAGGTAGCCAATAGCTAAAGGTAGAAAACTTAGGGAGTGTGACTCTCACATGCAAGCCATTCACCTCCTTATCGGAACTTTTATTACACCAAACAGGTATTTCCCCTGCCCTAAGCCAACCCAAGGGCATGAACCAGACAGTTAGAGACAGCCTTAATGCCCCAAGGCCAGCTGAAATGATTCAAACCAGCCAGCACTAAACCATTTACTCTGCCCTGTCTTGTCTTTCCAGTGGGTATCCCCACAGAGCCTAGACTTTCCCAGCTTCTGCTTTCTGACCAAAACTTGATGCCTCTCTTATGGCCCTACATTTCCCAGGAAATGTTGGTAACAAATTATTTTTTCGATGGCATTGACCTCTCCGTGTTGTCTCTTGGTAATTTTTATAAGTTAAAATCTGGGCACAAGTCTCTGTGGGAGTGGTTGTTAAATGTGACTGTGTTTGTACTTCATAATATCTACCAAAGGGCTTTAGATACGGAAGAGTCGCTGACCAATCAGGTAGACAGAATGACTTGGCCAGTTGCTATCAGTTGGCCTTTGTCATTTGTAATCCCAGTACTGGCACAGTGAGCTCACGAGTAGAGTGGTCATGGTGGCAGGCTGGAGATTACGCCTGAGCCTAAAAGCATGAGGCAGTAATTTACAGTGAAAGCTATGGGGCTGTACAATAAGCTAGCTCAACAATTCTCAAGAAGAACAGCTGTTCCCAGCCCACTACAGGGCCAAGAAAGAATCACAATCAGACTGAAACCATAGGACATTTATGAAGGGGAAATGACCTTGTAAAATGTGACAGTGTTGTGAGTTTTAATTGAATGGTGGAGAGAAACAGTGACACATATAAATTCAAATAATTTGTTTCTTAGAAAACCAAAGACATTGGGTGCTGAAATAAACTTCTAGTTAGACTTATTTTACATGGGAGGCAGTTGAAGCACATGAGGTTGAGACCTGTACGCAGTCTTTAAGTCAGTCATGGATCCAGTAGTAGAACCCAGGTCTCCTGGCCCCCTAGTCCATTGTTGTCTTTCTCCTCCGTGATGGGTTCACAGCTCCAGTTTTTCTTTTTAACTCTGCATGGATTAGGCCAATGTTAACGAACTCTGCCTTCTACATGCACTTGTGCAGAAGGCTGATGAATAACCTACAGATATTCTGGTGCTGGGTGAAGTCACCTTAGTATTAAAAATTCATTATAAAATCAGCCCAAATAGACAATTAAACAGACTGATGTCAACCTAATTGGCTCAAATTAATGAATGCAGATATACTGAGATTTTAAATATTTTATTTTTGCTGTTTGTTATTGGCCCACATGTCTTCATTAAAATCACAAAGGTATCAGAAGTCTTCCTTTCACTAGTCTCACAAAACTATTTTGAATATCATTGAATGTTCATTTTAGATTGGGAACAGGACATATTTAGAAAGCACCAAATGCCTCAAACTAACTTGTCTAGGTCTTTGGAGACCAATAAAATCTTACATGCATTTTGCTCAGCATATATCCCTTAACTCAGCATAACAATTTTTCATGAATTTTAATAATGCAAGTTTTTTTTTTTGTGTGCCCTTATAAAGATAAAGCATCTAGAACCATCCATTATCCAAGGACCTCAGGAAGAAATTATTTTATCTTTGCACAATAGTAGGGTACATCAAATGAGTGGTATTTGGGTTCAGCATATGTTGGTTAATTCTGGGACTGGGCTTGAAATGGAGTGAGATCATAGTAATAAAAACATATTTTAATGCACTTGTGATGTAACACTAACAACTGTACGATGTACTCCCATTCAATCCTTCATCAGTCAGATTAGGATTATGGAAGAATTGTTATCTTCCCTCCAATATCCATCCTCCTGTTCTTGTTCAGCTGAATACTTGGCTGCTGGAAAGAAAGACTAGAGTTCCCACCCTCCCTTGCAGCTAGCTATGGGCAGATAACTAAGTTCTGGTTAAAGAGATGCAAGTGGAAATGCTGTATGCAACTTCTCCTTCTTTCCTCCTCCTTCTTGGCTAGAATACAGCTGTGATACTGAAGCTTAAGCAGCCATCTTGGACCATATAGGAAGTTACTGTTGAGGATGGTGGAGCCAAATGCTAGGAGGAGAATGGGCCCTGGTGATTATGGAGTGGCCATACTGACTCTGATCTGTTTACCTTCAGGCCTCATACACACACGGTGGAGAAATTCTGTCTTCTCTTAAGCCACTGTTACTTGGGTTTGCAACTGAAGCTAATCCTAGCTGATACACTTTAGTATCTGTCCTGACATGTGCTGTAAGTGTTTTACACACAGTAGATTTGAAGACATGAAGAAAGGTTTGTAAAGTATATCATTCATAATTTTATATTGATTACATATGAGAAATGATAATATTTTGGCTATACTGTATTAAATATATTCTCCGTTTCCTTTCACTTTTGAAAATGGGACTACTGGAAAATTTTCCATTACATATTTGGCTCACATTATATTTTTATTGGACAGTGCCAGGCTGGTACTGTTTTGCTCTGCCTCTGTATTTGTGCCAGGGAATAGATGAGGTACCTGAGGCTCAGAGGAGCCACGCAACTCACTCAAGTTCTCATGTCAAGTCAGTGGTGGGGCTAGATTCAAGTTCAGGACTATGGAAGCAGTCCCAGTTCATCCACCCACTGTATCACAGTGCTTCTCAACTGGTGTCACAGGAAAGAGCATACTGTCCGAAACCTTAATTCTTTCTTTTTTTTTTTTTTTTTTTTTGTCTTTTTGCCTTTTATCTAGGGCCGCACCCGCGGCATGTGGAGATTCCCAGGCTAGGGGTCTAACAGGAGCTGTAGCTGCCCGCCTTCGCCACAGCCACAGCAACATGGGATCCGAGCCGCGTCTGCAACCTACACCACAGCTTACAGCAACGCCGGATACTTAACCCACTGAGCAAGGCCAGGGATCGAACCCGCAACCTCATGGTTCTTAGTCAGATTTGTTAACCACTGAGCCACAAAGGGAACTCCCCGAAACCTTAATTCTTAAAGTCAGGAACTGCTGGTTGCTTGAAGAGTTTCACTGAGTTTTCCTCAAAATACACCTATCATCTGATAAATTTATAGTCTTATTTTCAAATTTTTATGTATCCCAGTGTTTAAAAATAGGTATAATCAACTGGAAAACAAAAGGAAATGAAATGCAATTTACTGAAGGATTCTGCTGTCTTTAATTCAGAAAGATGACATTGAACTTAAAAACGCTGCCCTAAATACATCCCACGGATGATAGAGCTGGGGGCCCTCGTGGCAGATCTTTCCTTGATTGCTTTCTCTGACTTTTCTGGAAGCTTAGGGCTTTTAAGCTCTGTGACCTAAGATGCCCGTTGGTGCCTAGGTGACAGCGTCGCTGTTGTATGGTGCAGGTTCCCTTATCTTGTTTTTTGAAGATCTGGCTGCCCAAGCCGTGGCCTGTTCCACAGGTAATAAGTACGTTCTTTACACCTTCACTCCCTGACCTCTTTCCCACCTCTGCTTTGTTAAAGTGGTAGGTCTGCCCATGTACTTATTCTGTGGAAGAGGGACATATTTTCTCTTTGGAGATTGCCTGGCACCCTCAGCATTTTTTTATGTCTCCCTAAAGACAACTGTAGACAGGAACACCCAGCCTGACTGAGGTAACACCTAGCTGCTCCCTCCTGAGGGTAGCTAAAGACCTCTCTGGCTTTACTCACAGGGCCCTCCATCACTCTTCCCCAGGGTTAGGCTAGACACAACTCTTTTCTTGAGGTTCACAAAGACACGGCAACCACAGACACCAAATAAGCCTGGATGTGATCATTTTAATCTCTCCCTCTGTGGAACTGCTACTACTGGCCAGAAATGGTACACAAGATACTTAATTGCCTGCAGAGCTCCAGCTGAAGCTCAAACCTGCTCATTAATGCACCCATCGCTCGCTTTGTCCATCCTGTAGAGTCTGTTCCTGGTTTAGGAGCAGAATTAACAAGTTTTTTTCTAATAAGCCTATCAGTCCTACAGCAGTCAGCTCTTTGAACATTTAACTTCATCTTCCAAATCATTACAGAAAACACTTAATGGCTCTGCGCCCAGACCTGACCCCTGCAGATCCCATTTGTAATGACCGTCAGAGACAGATGGATCACCAAAGTACATTTTGCATTCAGCTTCTAAACATGGGAGTGGTTGGGCAACTCTGGGTCATTAGACTTTTCCCAATTAAATTCCTTCAAAGATATATATTTCGCTAATGCTGTGGAAGGACAGTGTGGGCCCCTGATGGTGGGTATTAAGCTCAGAGGGACAGGATTTCATGCTCAAGTGGGATATCTGTTGAGGACAAAATGAGGAGACTGCTACGAATTGATCTCTTTTTCTTCATAGTCATAATGTCTACTAGGTGTCAAAAATGCTGCTCAAGTCCGCTGCTCATTCCAACGCTGTATGCCAGCTTGTTTTCAACTAAACCTGCTTGCAATCTCTAGTTCCTGAATTAAGCCTTACTCTAAGGCTTTCTGTGTGTTCTTTGCTTTAGATCAGGGCTCTAAATTTCATATACCTTCAGGGTCCAGACAGTTAATGTAAAAGTGTACAGCTGCTGGTTGCCAGATATTAGAGAATCAAAAAGACTGTAATAAATTGAAGCTTTTGGCCTCACCCAGAACACACATGTAGTCGTAAAAACATACACATACTATAATGGCCAAAGGAAAACATATCATCTTAGATTCTGCTGAAAAGTGACCAGCTTATGACCTTGCCTTTAAATCAATCCATTAAATGTCCTTTGTAGATTCTGAATCTGAGATTCAAATGTGGGGAGCGAGGAGGCATGGCAATTACTTTTTTTTTGTTTGTTTATATCATTTTAATTAATTTTAATTAATTTATATTGTTTCATATTAAACCGTCATAAAAGACAACAGTGCTGGGATTAACATATACACACTACTATACATAAAATACCCAATAAGGACTTTCTGTATAACACAGGGAACTATGCTCAATATTTTGTAATAATCTATAAGGGAAAAATATCCTAAAAAATAGTCTATCTACATATATACATGTATAAGTGAATTGCTGTGTTCTGTACCTGAAACTAATTTCCTCTTTCTTTTTTTTTTTCATATTAACAATGAATTTTATTTCAGTTATAGGTGTACAAAGATCATAAGTCAATATGATAGATTTTGTGTCCCAAACCCACAGTGCATCCCCCCACCCCCCAGATTGTCTTATTTGAAAAACCAAGGTTTTCCAAAGTCTGTGAGTCATTGTCTGTTCTTCAAAGAAGTTCATTGTGTCTCTTTAGTTTCCACATGTAAGCGGTAGC
>PVHT020000065.1:1258338-1375113 GCA_004024745.2 Catagonus wagneri
ATGCAGGCTAATGAATGTTCCCGAGAGCTTCACCTCCAGTGTCCTTCCCCCACAACAAGGCACAGTCACCCCTATTTTCCCAGGAGATCCTCCAAGAATTGCAGTAAGGTCCACCCGGATTCCTATGGAGACTGCTTTGCCCTGGGACCCAGTGCACGTGAAAGTCTGTGTGTGCCTTTCAAGGATGGGGTCTCTGTTTTCCCCAGTCCTGTGGAGCTCCTGCACACAAGCCCCACTGGCCTTCAATGCCAGATGCTCCGGGGGCTCTTTCTCCCTGTGCCCGATCCCCAGGCGTGGGGTTTTGACGTGGGGCTCAGAACTCTCAGTCCTGTAGCTAAGTCTCTGTGATGCAGTTACTTTCCAGTCTGTGGGGCTTCCCACCCGGGAGGTATGGGGTTGATTCTATCGCGTAATCGCCCCTCCTACCTCTTGATGTGGTCTCCTCTTTGTCTTCTGGAGCAGAATATCTTTTTTGGAAGTTTACAGTCCAGTTGGTTGAAGGCTGCTCGGCATTTGTTTGTAGTTTTGCTGTTTTTTGGGAGAGAAGTTGAGCTCCAGTCCTTCTATTCCGCCATCTTAATCCAATCCCCATGGCAATTACTTTTTAAAATCCTTCATGATTCTGAGATCCCATCTGCCCCTCTGGCTGAGAATAATTAAATTCAACATTAAGC
The DNA here is from genome assembly GCA_004024745.2 of Catagonus wagneri. Classification (NCBI taxonomy): domain Eukaryota; kingdom Metazoa; phylum Chordata; class Mammalia; order Artiodactyla; family Tayassuidae; genus Catagonus; species Catagonus wagneri. Next base: position 1,259,013 of record PVHT020000065.1, read on the forward strand.
GGTTCTCATGTAAAATCTATTGACATCAAGGCGTGCTCATTCCCACTTATACTCATGAAGTGCTTTCTTATGTAGCACGTGTATTTGCCACTAGGTGCAGACCCAGATCACAGTAAGAGAAATCCAGTGTGATCTGAAAAGGAATCAGACATCTCTGATTTTATAGCTGTCTGGAGACAAAGGCTGCCTACCTGCTGAATTTCAGCCTCTCTGTGGCCTGTTTTGATCACACTGCTTTTCCCCTGGATGGAGTGGGGGAGGGGAAGAGATGAACGCACCTTCGGTGATTGCCGAGGTACACAGGCCTGTCTGTCATAGGCCTTTATTCTGGATATAAGAAAGGCAGACTACCTTTAATTTGCTAATTTTGACTGAAAGCTGTCAACAGACACTGAGGGATGATTTGCTTTTTTTCAGTTTGCTTTTTAATTGGGATATTTTCCTTCCCTGTTTACTTTCCCGCTCCCCACAGGCATTTACAGAGTAGTCTGGTTCTAGAGATTAGTTGAGTTAGGTTGGGGGTAGTGAACAAGTCTTCCAGTAGCTGTGAAGGTGACTGTGATAAAAATATCCAGATACTGAAGGGAGTGTGAGCCCAAGTTCAAATCCAGGGAAAAATGCAACTAAATACACACTTTAGTGTCATTTGCTCCAAGTGTTCAACGGCCAGCTGCCAGTGGTAACAGGAAGTTGTCCCCGAATATCCCTTTTCTCTGTCTACAAAACAGTGGGACTTTTGAATAATTTTAGTTGGGCCTGTAGTTCTAAGAAAAATAATTATTTCAAGCCTCCCTTGCAGCTTAGGCATCCGCAAACTATAAGAGGAAGTGATACTACTTCCTATTATAACTTTTTGGAAATGTCTTTAAAGAAAGAAGCTATATTCCTTTTCCCCCTTTTTTCTCCCCACTAGTTGGAATTCAGGTGATGATGGTGAGAGCTGCAGTGGCCACCTTGGCGAGTGAAATGATTCTGGGAATGAATAGCGTGCATGACGGAACAAAAAGATAGGAGGAACTTTCACCCCTAACGTCATGGAGGGCCTTACCACCCCTGGTCCCTCCATTTGGACATTTACATAGAGAGAAGCAAGCTTCTGTTTGTTTACATTACCTGGCGGGATGGGGATGAGGGAGGCAATTTTTTTTTTTTTTTTTATCACTCACACACAAATCTTTTCCAAACAAATACAGAAGGAATCAGGTAGAGGCACCAAAGCAGGGCTCTGGTGTTCCTCAGGCTAACCTTTTGAAGTAGAGAGGGTTCAAATCTCATCACTATTTCTTTTGTGGGAAACTCCTTCAGAGAGGTTAATTAAGCTCCTCCTTCTATCTCTCTCCTGTCCCTTCTCATCCCAGGTCCCCTGCAGGTGCCATCCTCACCTCTTATCACTACCACGCCTCACAGTACTTAACTACATTCAGCCTCTAGGTCCTATGTGTTCTGCAGACTGAAAACTTGGGGGTGGAAAATATCTCTTTTATAAACCCTTCCCCTACTTAGCATGCAAAACAAAGAATTATTTAAGTTTCAGACACACCAGGAACACAAGTTAATTGAATTAACTTGGAATACATTTTTGAACCCCACTTACTATACCATTTCCTATGTTTTGTTTTTTTTTAAGTCTCATCTTTAGACTCTCTGATCTTTAAAGAAAATATCTTTAGAGGGAGTTTTACAACACTCTCTAAAACAAGAACTCGGAGTTCCCGTCGTGGCTCAGTAGTTAACGAATCCGACTAGGAACCATGAGGTTGCAGGTTCGATCCCTGGCCTCCCTCAGTGGGTTAAGGATCTGGTGTTGCCGTGAGCTGTGGTGAAGGTTGCAGACGCGGCTCGGATCCCGCGTTGCTGTGGCTGTGGCAAAGGCTGGCAGCTACAGCTCCTGTTAGACCCCTAGCCTGGGAATCTCCATATACCGCGGGTGCAGCCCTAGAAAAGGCAAAAAGACAAAAAATAAAATAAAATAATTAGGACTCAACTTGAGGGGAAAAGGGAACTTTAGGGAGTCTATCAGCTCTGCAAAGTTTTGTATGTGGGAATATGAGCTTTCATTTGGAGGGAAGGTTCAAAGCCTTCATCAGAATTTCAGTAAAATAAAATAATCATGACACCCTTTTCCCAACTGGTCTACAGCAAAAAAAAAAAAAAAAATCTTTGCTGGATGGGGTGAGGAATAAGGTCTACTTGGACACTTCAGTTTATAAAGAAGATAAAGCTACATATAGATCTATAGGTTGTCTGTATCTAAAGTTTACTTCTTTTTTTTAAAGAAGGCTTAAATTTCTCTCCATGGTTTCAAGGAGTGACCTTAATCCTCAGCCCAAACCAAAGAGGTAACCAAATTGAAAAGCTCGAAACTACAGTGGGAATAAACTGAAGCAATGCTTTATTGTGACCACAAAGAACCAATTCACCGAGGCATTGACACACAGAGATTGAACAAATGTCTCTTTGAACAGAGATGTAGCAAGCCCACTTTTTCAAGTTCTTAAAAACAAGTACTCAAACCAAACAAAGCATTGGAGCAATTAAAAAAATATTACACCATCATGAAGAAATATATATAAAAATATTCTGTACTAGTAACAACGCTTTTTGATCTATGACTGTTGGCAAAGTTCTTCAGAAACAAATTATTATAAATACAAACCATAAAGTGAAAAAAATGCTTTCTTCGGAAACAAAGAACCAATTTCAAAGCAGAAAATACCGTTACCCCCATGAAAGTTAGCTGAACATGGATGGATGTGCCCCAGTACACAACAGAGCTTCTCTTTTCAGAGCTACAGTTCTGCTCCTGAAGGGGCCGTGATGCATGTCCATTTCAAACATCGCAGCATATCCCAGTGAAACCTTAATAAGGTCAAGTGGAGGACCCTCTATAAAAAAGGGTGTCAGCAATTCCATCCAAACAACACAAACTCGAAGGAGCAGAGGAATTCAAGGGCGGCACAACCCCTCTCTCTTTTCTCCCCCTCCCCAAGTATTCTTGGGTTTCATCTTCCCTCATCTGAAATATGCTCATTCCTTTTGGTTCTTTTTTTTTTTTTTTCAAGAATTTGGGAAAGCAATCTATGAAGAAAATCCTCTTTGTGGGGAGGGGTCTCTATTCTCATCAAAGATCATTCTATTTGATAAACTCTGCCAGGTAAACCATCCTGTCCACGTATTGTCCTTGCTCCTCCTGGCTGAGTTCAGGTCAGCCGATGGATTGCCTAGTCTATCCAATAGGATAACGTTTCATTTGATTGAAATTCTTTACATATACACATGTATGTATTCTGTTTACAAAGTTTCATCACATGAAACTAAATTATGTTATCATGTATTTTTTGAAGTTCAAGACCCCAATTGGACTGTACTATGAAGAGTTGTTCTTTAAATGCTTTGTCTGCAGAGGTTTTACATGATACTCGTAGATTTTCAGAGCGGGCCCCAATTTTAACTGAAGTCCTGTCAGCACATCGTTTCTTGTCATCAATAGCAGGGATTTTCCATCAATTTCCTGTAATGCAAACATAAATAAAGCCAACACGTAAGTCCAAAAGCTCAAGGATAATGAATAAAAAAAAAAAAAAGTCAAAGGTAAAAGTCATATTGATTATCTCCAGGCTAAAAAAAATTACTTATCTTACTAGTGCCAAATGGAAAAAAAAACCAGGAATCTTCTATTTTTATCTTCCATCCCCTATTTTGAGGTTAAATACAATCTATAGCTGGTCTTGTTTTTAAGAGCACATCACAGATGTCACATCTTAAAAAAAACTGATGGAGGAGTTCCTGTTGTGGCTCAGTGGGTTAAGAACCCAACTAGTATCCATGAGGATGAGGGTTCCATCCCTGGCCTTGCTCAGTGGGTTAAGGATCCAGTGTTGCCATGAGCTGTGGTGCAGGTCAAAGACGTGGTTTGAATCTGGCATTCGCTGTGGCTGTGGCTTAGGCTGGCAGCTGCAGCTCCAATATGACCCCTAGCCTGGGAACTTCCTTCCATATGCTGCGGGTATGGCCCTAAAAAAATAAAAACAAAACACCTGACAGCAAATTTGAAGTATGTAACCTGAAGGATCAAAGACGCTGCTTCCGAAAAGAATAATGACACTTTCCGTTTATAAAATATATTGAAGTTTATGTGTCCGTTTATAAAATACATTGAAGTTTATGTGTAATTTTTATTTAATTCCAAAAACAAATCCATAAATTAGGACAGGCAGGGATGATGTTCTTAATTTTATAGGCAAACCAAGGATCAAAGCAATAAGTTAGCCTGCCCAAGAAGTTAGGAAGGAGCGGCACAGAATTTGAACTCCTTTGTGCCTACAGCCAAAGCCAATGTTTTTTCATAACTGGTTTGTTTCGCTTGACACTTAGAAGTAATAAGTGTTGTCTGCATGGACTGATGGAGACCAGAGTCTCAGGTTTTCTGGAACATTTTCCATCATAAGGATGGGCATTGGGAAACTGACTCACTCTTTGTGAACTTCTGTCCTGACTTTTAAAAGGAGACCCATCCTGCCTCATGCTACATCAGCTCTCATGCTACAACACTTCCTGTCAATGGCTGCTCAAGATTCCAAATAAGGTAGCGAGGGGACAGCTCCGCCACCCTGGATTCCCTCCCCTGTCCTCCTCAGAGTCCACCCCCAGCTCCTCTCAGGTCCACAGCCCTGGAGACATCAAAGCTTTGGGGTGAAATAAAAACAGGCTTCTCACGAAAGATATGAGGACCCCAAACATAGCAGTGTGAAACCTTTGGAAAGGAAGCAGTGAGAAGAATGATGAATGCCCCCTTCTTTTTTGTTATTGTTTATTGTGGGGAGAGACTGAGCTGGTTCTTAGAAGACCTGAGTTCAAGTGATGGACCAGTGGTAAATGCTCAGTAAGCACACCTGTTCATGATTTTACCCAAATTACCCAAATATGTCCTTAATAGACAGACAAGGAGACCGGTATCAACTACATAAAACCGTGCCTGCTTCCTGCACGATCCCCAAGAGGGCCATTCCTCCAAATTCTCGTAGATTTGGCCAGGCTGTGAGGATAATGTGGTTTGAAGATCTGAGCGTGTGAGAGGAATACTGCTGGGCTAGGTGCTGAAGATATAGCCACTTTGTGACCTTAAGCAAGTCCCTTCCTCCTCTGTCTTCTCGGCTAGCACTATGGGACACTGGGCTCTGAAAGGATCACATGAGGTACCTCTTGAAGTGGCTGAGTCACACAATCAGGGGTCAGTGTTCCTCAACCCTCATTTCACTTGTCAACCACCTACCATGAACAAGAGTAGAAGGACAAGGAATGACTTCTAACTGGTCTTACAAAGTTTTGGAAACCTTTATTTTGTCAAATACCAGAAAACAAAATGTCTCATCTTTGCTTGTACAAGACAACTTTTCAAAACCAAAGCACATAAAAATGCAGTTGGTTGACCGGGTGAGTGTGGACAACTATTTAAGGACAAAGGAATTGACACTCCAATCCTAAAGGATTTTTTTTTTCTACTTAGGAAGCTAGTAATCCCAAGGAGAATTCATCAGTAAAAGCTGCACATATGAGGGCTGGCAGAGAAGCTCTGACACCTGGAAACCACAGGAGTGGCTCTGAAGGCATTGTGAGGTCACAGGAATCTGAGTCACGGGTTACTTCAAAGCTCACGCTCAGTCTTACACACTGAGATGAGTGGTGACTCACTTAAGATGCTTCAAAACCCAACAAGGCCCTTCCCGCTCTCCAGCTTTCCTCTGCTGTTGTCTGCTCATATTTAACTAACTACATATTTTACACCAGGAAGAGATGACACTGCCTTTATTTCTATATAACAAGCAAACTTCCCTGACAAACTGAAAATGAATTTTTTAAAAAATATCTTTGTTGGCAAAGAGTCCTTCTACAACTCAGCATTTCTGTCAAAAGCCAAGTATGCCTGTGAAAAAAATGCTAGAATTTGGATTTTGTTTAAGACAAAATGGAAAATTATGTCTCATGTTCCAATTTGATTTTCCTTTGTTTGGTAGCCAGGCTGCTGTTCACCTTAGAATGGGTGGGGTTAGTGAAAGAAAGCTCCATCTGGAAATTCTAATTTAAAAAAAAATTTGAAGTGGGGAGTTCCCTTTGTGGCTCAGCAGTTAACGAACCCAACTAAGATCCATGAGTTTGCGGGTTCAATCCCGGGCCTCATTCAGTAGGTTAAGGATCCAGTGTTGCCGTGAGCTGTGGTGTAGGCTGCAGACATGGCTTGGATCCCACATTGTTGTGGCTGTGGTATAGGCTGGCAGCTGTAGCTCTGATTCAACGCGTAACCTGAGAACTTCCATATGCCACAAGTGCGGCCCTAAAAGGAAAAAAAAAAATGAAGTGGATATAATTCATACCTACAACAAAAATTTCCTCTTAAACCAGTATCATAGCAGCTCAGATGATGGGGAGTGGAGAGGGCATGACGGAAATGAAGCTTCCAGGTGGAGAAAACTGCAGCCTGAACCATGTGTCCACAACTTGTGTAGTCCTTACTTAACCTCCCTGAGCCTCAGTTTCCAGGCTTGTAAAATGGAAATAAACCCCTGAAGGATTTTGGAGGTTAGAAAGGACTCATTGGAGTTCCCGTGATGGCACAGTGGTTAATGACTAGGAACCATGAGGTTGCAGGTTCGATCCCTGGTCTTGCTCAGTGGGTTAAGGATCTGATATTGCCATGAGCCGTGGTGTAGGTCGTAGAGGCGGCTCAGATCTGGCATTGCTGTGGCTGTGGCGTAGGCCGGCAGCTACAGCTCCGATTCGACTCCTAGCCTGGGAACCTCCATATGCTGCGAGTGCAGCCCAAAAAAAAAAAAAAAAGGACTCATTCATGTAAGGCACCAAGCATGGTGCCTGACATATAGGAGGTGCTCAATGACTACCAAGTGGAAATGTATAGGCTTTGAAAGAAATGGGATGCATTCCAATTCCAAATTGATCTTCTGCGTCCTTTCTGGAAGTATGCTCCCTGCCTGAAAGCTATCCTTTGCCAGAGGGATGCAGGCACATGCCTATTTAAGTTCAGAAAATTCACTGAGATTAAACAGTTTCAAAGACTACACAAAACCTAAAAATCACAAACACAGGAAAGTTCCTTGACTAAGAAAGCTAATCATTTGTTACAGAGCTTCTATAAACCGCAATGCGAATGAAATCCAAATTTTGCCAGTCAGCATGGCATACTAGAATGAGCATGAAGCTGGAAGTTGGAAGACAAAGATTTTAATGCAGAGTCTGTCAGTAACTTTCCACAGGGAGCCACTCCTCTGGAGCCTGGTCTGCTTATTAGCATAAATCAAGCCATTGGAATGTAACCACATTTAGTTAAAGAAACAACAACAACAAAAAAAATCCCATGATTTTGCATTAACAATCCAAAAATATAATTCACATCTTGGGGTTCTGTTCACATTTCTATGTTAAGGGGCAATCATTTGTTAGTTTCAGTGAAACTTTTTATATTGCTTCTGTCTTTGCGTTGGAATAACCAAGTGCCTATAGGGTAATACTCAAAATGCCTGCCTACATAAGTTCCAGCAAGTACTCATGCATGGAAGTAAGGTTTAGAGATAAGTGTAAATTTCCATTGAGGGCAAGACCCTACATCTAAAAATAAATGAGTAGAATCCATAGATGTTACAGCTCAGTAGATAAGCACATTTTTTTTTTTTTTGGAGTAAGACACTGTTTTATTGCTTCTTAGGTGGGGCCTGGGGCAAATTACTTAATCTCCCTAAGCTTCATTTCCTTATCTATAGGATGGTGGTAAGTGTAGCTACTGTATTTCACTTTTGAAAAGATTTTTGAGATAACACACAGGAAGTAGAATTCCTGACTTCTACTGAGCCCTCAAATGCTAGTTGTTGTAAAGAGTATATTTAAAAAAATCTTAACCCATTTACTTTTCACTCTTTCTCTCTCTGACAACATTCATCTACACGTAGGTGACTCTTGCAATGAAGCCTAATTGTGATATGGCTCAATGGAGGTGTATGGGGAGAAAGAAAAAGAGGTGGGAAGAGAAACAGCAAAGAGAAAGGTCGGGAAGAGAACAAGAGGGCCATCAAGAAAGAGGCAATGCATAACAGCAAGAATGGGCAGGCAAAAGAAGTCAGGAAGGGAAGTCAATGGGATTTATGGTGGTAGGGACCTGCAAATAACTCAGAAGGCCATATCTGTGGTGGTCGCTACTGTCCCAGCTAGTGTGCAGGGGGAAAGAGGGCTCGAATTAGAATCAGAAGACTTGGGCTGGAAGCCAGACCCTGCCGCTTCCTAGTTCCTTGTGTAGCATCTGGCCCATGATTTACTTCTGTGAAAGACAGACTAGACTAAGCTGACCCCATCCATTCCAGTTCAACACACTCTCAGATTCCAACTCTGTCTTTGGTAAGCATCAGACTCACCAGCCTTACAGCAGTCTCCCTGTGACAGAACACGGTGGCAACTCCTCACCAGTGGCGTGAAGGAATCTGATGACACACGCATTCGTTTCCCACGTCAGTCAGCCACCTCACATTTTGTAGCACTTTCTTTACAACAACTCTCTCTCCATTCATTATCTGGCTACAAGTGGTGACCAATCTGAAGTTTCCCATCCCACTGCTTACAAAAGGAACAAATGTCATAGAGGAAGGGGAATTTGGTCCAGACCCCAGGGATACAAAAGTGGAAAATCCTGTGTCCAATATGGGGTCACCTCAAAGAAGGAGGAGTGGAATCGCTTGGCCCTACCCACACTGCCAGTGGAAAAACTATCTCCTGAGAAGGTGTCCTTATATTCAGCTTCCTCCTTTTAAATTGTCCTTGTCCCTGCCAGCTCCTCTGTTTTCCCTTCTGATGCAGTTCCTTTTGGACTTGTCATAGTTATTGCGTTTCTTGGCATCAGACAAAACTACATAGGCCACTGCTATTTGTTTGAACTTCTCCTCAGCTGCCTTCTGGTCTCCTGGGTTCTTGTCTGGATGTACCTGAAGAGCTAACTCGTGATAAGCCTTCTTAATATCAGAGGAGGAAGCATTTTGAGGCACCCCTAGTACTTTATAGTAATTCACCATGCTTCTTTAGAGGACTTTTATGCATCAAGACACAGAGTTTATTTTCTGAAGAATTTTCATATAACTTTGGAAAGGAAGATGGTGAACTAGTTGAGTCTACATCAAGATCTTTTGAATCTCATCACACGGTTCTTGGGATAAGGTCTCTTCTGGGGGAGGAATCCCTCTTTGGGATTGGTATCCTCTATAATGCCCCACCCTCTCTGTGCCCTCTGCAGGTCAGTGTGGGCGGAGTGACTGTGACCTCAATATGATCAGCCAATGACTATCAGCTGATGCTGTGCATGCCCTCATTCCTACTGGCGGAAAACTTGGGGTAAATAATATACATATTGGAGCTATTTCACCTAGCTTAAAAAAAACAACCCTGAGCATCTTGTTTACAGACAGAAACTATTTGCAATTGCTCAAAAAGAAGTCTTTATTTCATTTATTAAAGTAAGAGTCAGAAGCAGCATGGGTCTTGCATTTAAGTCCGACAAAAATTCATTTGGGCTGCTTATTAGGGATAATGCCTTCAGTAATACAATAAGTGTCTCCCTGTGGAAATTTGCTGCTGGCACAAAGTGGGTGATAAAGGGGTTCTATTAAAAAAAAAATCATGTACACATTTCTGATGAAGGAAAAAAGAATGAAACTCACGTCATCAAATTAGGAAACTGGGTTACAGAGATTTCTGCCTTGATAAGAAAGAATAGATTTAAGGAGCAGAGTTAGGAGTGAAGGCTTCCCATCCATGGTTAGATTAAGGCGTCATCACTTCAGCTGATCTTTTAAATCAGCCTTTTTGAAATTTATCTCTAGACTTAAAGAAAAAACTAAGTAGCTGTATTGCAACAGCCAATGGTTGAAAGAATGGCTTTAAAGTTCAACTGTAGCAAGAGTTGCTCTTTTTCTAGGACACATAACTACATATCTTCCAGACTTCCTCGTACTTTGGTATGGCCAGGTGACCACATTCTGTCCAATGACCTGTGAAGGGATGACGTGCACCTCTTTCCAGCCTGGCCCATAAAACCACCCCATGCACTTCTCCTTGCTCTTTATCCTTACACCAACTGGATATAATCAGTGCCCAGCGATCTTGAAAACTTCTAGTGGAAGATGACAGAGCTCCCATCAGCCTGGGACCTTGAATTATAGTGGAGCAGAACATCCCCACCAACCACCTAGGACTATTCAGATGAGAAGGAAAGAAACTTCTACTATAATTAAGCCATTATACCTATTTTCATCTGCCTGTGACAGCAGTAGATAGTAGATGTCTACTGTAATACACCAACCATTCCTACAACTTTACCTTCACTTTTGGAACTTACTCCTATAATGCCATCAACCGGAAGAGTCGCACCTCTGCAACGCTGAAAGTCCAATAGCATAGTCTCTCTCTTGCCCCCATGCCCATTATACCCACTTTTTCATTTCAGCTCATCTTTCTCCAGGGTAATGAGTCCCCCATAGACTCCTCTTTTGTGCCAAGTCTGTACCCCCTGGTTGGCCCTGAACCATTCTTTCACATGCGCTCTCAAATCCTCCTCTTAAACTCTTAGTCCTCCATTGTGCCCACGCCACAAACACTCCATCTGCGAACAGTCTAGCAGTCCAGGTTGACTCCTATATCTGGTGCAGAGGGGGAAAAAAAATCAAGAAACCATGGACATGAACACTACACATGTGCAGTGTACCAGTCTCAGCTGGGTGAGTAGAATACCTCAAGAGTTCTTTTATCTATCCTTGGTCAGCTCCCTCTCCCATTCCCATTGGTGGTCATTCTTAAGCCTCACTGCTGTCCCCTAGTTCCTTATTAAATCTCTATCCATCCTGTCCACTCCAGGCAGAGGCACATGCTTCTTGATTGGCAAAGGAAATAGCAACTGTCAGGAACTCCCTGAATGTCCCAGAGGACAGGGGTGATTTCTGTACCTGCACACATTCTGCCCCAGCTCCCAGATCTCAGGAAAATCAGAGGAAGGTAGCTCTGTCTTGCTCAGAATTAAGCCTTTCGCATTCTCTCTTTTTTTTTTTTTAATAAAATAGTTGAATATTTCATTTATCATATTGAATCCTCATGTATGTTACCCAACATTACATTTTATTGCAGTAAAATATATATAACATGAAATAGGCCATTTTAAGTGTACAATTCAGGGGTATTAATTATATTCACAATGTAGTACAATTATTGCCACTGTTTTTTAAATGCTTCCATCCCTAAACAGAAACCCCATTAAGTGATAACTCATTCCTCCCCACTAGCCCTTGATAACATCTACTCTGCTTTGTAGCTCTATGAATTGGCCTGTTTCGGATATCTTATATATATAAGTGGAATCACAATATTTGACTGGCTTATTTCACTGAACATAATGTTCTCCAGGTTCATCCTTCTTGCACCTTGGATCAGAAATTCACTCCTTCTCATGACTAAATAACATTCCCTTGTACGTTACGTACCACATTGTGTTGATCCATTCATCTGTTCATAGACACTTGGGTTGTTTCCACCTTTTGGTTACTGTAAATAATGCTGCAATGACCATTTGCATACAAGTTTCTGTCTTGAGTCCCTCTTTTCAGTTCTTTTATGTGCAACTGCTCAGTCATATGGTAATTTTATACTTAACTTTTTGAAGAACTGCCAAACTGTTTTTTGTAGAAGCTGCACCATTTTATATTCCCACCAGCAATGAACGAGGGTTCAAATTTCTCCATATCCTTACTCCTCCACACTCTTTTGATCTCGCTTCCCTTATCCCCAGGGAGCTTGCTTCATTGAACTGTCCTCCATTTCATTCAATTTTTATCTGTCCAATCCCTTTTTTTTTTTTTTTTTGGCTTTTTAGGGCTGCTCCTGTGGCCTATGGAAATTGCCAGGCTAGGGGTGGAATTGGAGCTGCAGCTGCTGGCCTACGCCTCAGCCACAGCAACGAGGGATCCAAGCCATGTCCCTTGAACTGCACCGCAGCTCATGGCAACACTGGATCCTTAACCCACTGAGCGAGGCCAGGTATCGAACCTGTAACCTCATGGATACCAGTCAGGTTCATAACCCACAGAGCCACAACAGGAACTCCTGCCAGATTCTTTTGGCTACTTTTCCTGCATATAAACAAGTCTGAGTATTTCCTCTCTTAGGAAGGAGTGCTCACACCTACGTGACCCTCCAGCTGCTGGTTCTCCCTCTACTTGCCTCCAGGTCAGTCTCCAGCTTGGAGGAGAGGGTCCTCCACTTCCCACACGGTTACCCACGCCCCTCCATTTTCATCAGCAGACCCCGCTGGGGTTCTCCTTTTTGAGGTTTACCTTATTGATCCTTTTACTTTTTGTTAGTCTCTTCCCCTCATTGGTCTCTAGACAAGCTTTCACTGGTTCTCTCCCCAGTTCTCTGAGTGTTCTTTCTCAGATGCTTTTGCCAGTTGCCTTTCTTCTCCTAATAATTAAAAGCTTGGTGCCTTCAAGGGTGCTGTCCTTGGCTTTTTTCTTTCCCCTTTTAAATGCCTGTCTCATCCTCACCCCTTCCTATGACTGCTGAGGGCTCCCATATCTCTCTTGCTACACCTTACTCTTCCCTGAGCTGTCTGCTAGTTATAGCCACTTAGATGTCCTATAGGCCCTCAAGTTGACTGTGCTCATTACACACCCACCCAGAGCCTTTTTGTCTTTTTACAGCTGCAGGTGCAGCATATAGAGGTTCCCAGGCTAGGGGTCGAATCAGAGCTTTAGCTGCTAGCCTAGACCACAGCCAGAGCAACACGAGATCTAAGCCACATCTGCGACCTACACCATAGCCCACAGCAATGCTGGATCCTTAATCCACTGAGTGAGGCCCGGGATCAAACACACATCCTCATGGATACTAGTTGGGTTCATTACCGCTGAGCCACGACAGGAACTCCCTCATTACATTCCTTTTAAAGCTGACTCCTCATAAGCATCCTGGGTAGTGGCACTACTCTGCAACCAACCCATCCAGAACCGTACAGTCATTACCCAAGCCGCCCCTCTTTCCCACCCTGAGCAGTGAGCTCGGTCTGGGGACTAAGGCAGGACAAGTCTTCACCCTCCATTGCTAATGATGCACCCAATTCTCCTGACCATCTTCCCCAGACTTTCTAATGCATCTCTTCCTTTCCATCCCTAATGGAACCATTACATTAGATCTCCTGCCTTCTGTCTCTGGTCTTACAAGCCACTCTCCATGCTGCCACCAGAGCAATCTTTCAAAAACATAAATCTCATGAGGACACTCCCCACAAAACATCCTTCAGTGGTTTCCCAGGGCCTGTCAGTTGGACAGACTATTATCTGTACTCCTCTGTACCTTTCGGCCTTATCCTTAGCCGTTCCATGCTCCACACCTCCTACTCTAAGGTCATGGGAGTCCTCAAGATAAATCCTGTTTTTTCATGACCTCATGCTTTTGTATCTAATCCTCCTTCTGCTCGAGATATTCTGTCCTTTCTTCAAATGGCTATCATACCTACAGTGGTTTCAGGTGGCTTTATTATAGTAAAATAATACTTATAATGACCATTATTTCCCTTTAATAGACATATTTATTATCATAAGTGTTAGAAAAAGCTATAACAATTGAACAAGTGAATAAACCAAAGAAGCACCATGTGCCTGGCAATCTGATAATGTCCATAACTTCTCATTTCAAATGAATGATCTGAACAACCATTTGGGATTTGGCTTTATAGAAGTCTATTTCTATCAAAAAAATTCAAAAGGTGCTTATCAGTTTTGCTTTCCATTCTCTTGGCTATTTTCTTATTGTTAGCGTTACCCATTTACATTATTTTAAAAAAATTTTAAAGTATAGTTTATTAAGAATGTTCTGTCAATTTCTGCTATACAGGAAAGTGGCCCAGCTCTCTCTCTCTCCCTCTCCCTCTCTCTCTCTCTCTCTCTGTGTATATATATATATATATATATATATACACACACACACACACACACACACACATATATATATATTCTCTTTTTCCTATTATCTTCCATCATGTTCTGGAAAACAGTGTGGAGGTTCCTCAGAAAACTAATTATAGAACTACCATGTGATCTAGCAATCCCACTCCTGGGCATATATCTGGACAAATAGCAATTTAAAAAGACACATGCACCTGTATGTTCATAGCAGCACTATTCACAATAGCCAAGACATGGAAATAACCTAAATGTCTATTGATAAATCAATGGATTAAGAAGATATGGTACATATACACAATGGAATAGTAATTAACCACAAAAACGAATAAAATAGTGCCACTTGCAGCAACATGGATGCAACTAGAGATTCTCACATTAAGTGAAGTAAGTCAGAAAGATAAAGACAGATACCATACAATATCACTTATATGTAGAATCTAAAATGAACCCATTTGCTTTTTAACTCTTTTCTAAACTTCTGTGGGCTCAAAGAACACATTAGCAGAGTCTGAGCTGCTACTTCCCCTGTTAGTTATACTACAAAATATTCTGACCATTTCAGAAGCCTTAAATTGTTAAGAAATATCAGGTGTCAAAGTACCTGGAATATTTTCAGTTCTTAGTATTATAATATATAGTATTATAATAAGTAATACAAGTTATTTCCAAATTTAACTGGGATTTTAACTGGTCTAATTCAGAGCTGGATTACCACGAAGTTAATACAGCTTAAATTGTGCCTGAGCAATTTCATATTCATAATTTTGTACTTTTATTCTAAAGGAACTGTTTTAGAACTGTATAATCTTTTTAAAACAAATTTTATTGGAGTGTAGTTGACTTATAAAGTGGTGTTAGTTTCAGGTGTACAGCAAAGTAAATTGGTTATACATATACATATATCTATTGCTTTTCAGATTCTTTTCCCATTTTTCCCATATAGGTTATTACAAAGTATTGAGTAGATTACCCTGTGCTATACAGTAGGTCCTTGTTACCCATCCATCCTATATATAGTAGCATATATGTCAGTTCCCTCCTGCCAATTTATCCCCCCCTTTCATGTTTCCCCTTTGGTAACCATAAATTTGGTTTCAAAACTTTGAGTCTGTTTCTGTTTCATAAATTCTTTTGCATTATTTCTTATCAGACTCCACATATTAGTGATCTCATATGATATTTGCCTTTCTCTATTTGACTTATTTCACATAGTATGATAATTTCTAGGTCTATCTACATTGCTGCAAATGGCATTATTTCATTCGTTTTTTATGGCTAATAGAATTGCATAATCTTAACTCCCCATTCCACCCCCCACCCCCACCTCTGCAAGCTTGCATTTGTCCTGGGCCTAATGAGAAGTATCCATCTGGAATCACTGCAATTGAAGTCCATTGGGTCGTGATTTAGGGCTCAGGTTCTGGGTTGCTCTGTTTGGTCACCCCACTTTACTACTCCATTTGAGGAGGTTAGTGTTACTGGGCAATTTGTAGCGATAAAATATTCTATGGTTATTAAGTCAGTGGCCTCAGAAATGCATTAAAAGTTAGCAATAAGCTGGCTGAAAAGAAATGCCAGTCTTGGAGTTTCTAGTAACTGACTTAATTTCAGAATAAAGGGTCGTTCTTATTCATGTGGTTTGGGGAAAGAGGAGATAATAAAGTAAAATAATTTGTCACCATGAGTTCCATATTATTGTGTCATGATACTCTGGAAAAAAAATTATCTCAGTGATACATCTTGTTTTAGAAACAGATTCACTGATGTCTCTCACTTGTCAGTTTGAGGAATCTGAACAATGATATGAATTATTTGATATTGATTGAATGTCAGCTTTCCACGTCCATCTTCCTCATATACATTGTGTGTGTGTGAGTCATGTATGTAAAGATGGAAAAAAAGTGACTGCCCTGCAACGGGCACCCTGTCTTTGTGACCTAAAGTTAGAGTCCAGTTTGAGTGGCGAAGTGGCTGTGATGAGCTTAGCTGGCAGCTGAAAGCACTGTCAATAGAGATGGCTTTACAGTTAGCCTTCAGAGTTTAACAAAATATACCTTATCCTAAATGTTCTGTGTGAGGGTAGAGAGGCTTTTGAATGAGGTTAGTGAAAAGATTCTTTTTTCAAAACTAAAGCTCTCGGGAAAGTAAAATTCCTGAGGCACCTCTGAATCTTGTGAGCCACACGGGAAGTCCAGAGGCACCTTTGACTCTTGAAAACCAGGCAACCCACAACCCCTGGGCAAGTGCCAATTTTTTATCATCTAATTGTAAAAATTCAGCTATTAATATATATATACACAATCATAACTATCTATATACACAACATCTCAAGGGCTTTTTTTGCCCTGCGTTTTGCATTGAAAGCGTACTTCCTGAGGACAAGTTACAAGGTAGCACTTGACTCTTAAAGCAGGAGCTTAAGCAATATTTTGCTTCTTAACTCAGCATTCACTTCATAGACATCGGAGTCCTAGAAAGGCAAAGTCTGCAGGTCATCTGATGACAATGAGTCAGTCAGGAGGAAGGAAACCAGGAATCATGATCTCACTCACACCCTTCACCATAGCCTAAAGGGTCTGTCTGCTGGAAGATACCTGGGGAAACAGCTACCACATCCCCGTGTTCATGGGAAAGAGAGAGAATTCTGACAACGATGTAATCACTGCCTTCTCTAGGATGGAATCCCACTGCCTTTTGCTCTTAGGGGCCATGAGTCCTCTGGAGTTCATGTTAATGAGGCCAGTGGGATGGGGGAGAGCAACATCCTTGTCTTGAAAGAGGAATGGCTGGAACAGTAATACAACCCCAAATACACAAACTGTTGACACTGGATAGTTGGTGCAGAGCTGGAGAGGGAGCTGAGTAGGGGTCTAGGGCTCCTTTCTTGATAATACTTTGGGTCTGTACTTATGGCTCACACAGAGGCTCAAAAGAAGTTTGTCAGAAGAAAACCTGATGGAGATAATTGTTCTGTGTCAGTGCCTGCACAGAGAAAAGGAGGCTACACAAAGATCAGCAGGTTGATCCACAGAAACATGGGACACCTGTCCTCTATCACTTAGGACAAATCTCGCTTAATGGCCTGACATCTTCCAAGGGAACATGCTGCTAGAAAGCCATCTCTGAGTCTGGTTGCAACAACAACAGAATATCCACTGATGTACTGTGAAACCAACCATACCAGTAATGTCTGTGAGACAGACACTTTCCTGAAAGTGGGTGTCAGTGGACATGTCTGGTGTCTGTGTGGGCATTTAGTCAGCGAGGCTGCTATCACAGACACAGTGGATTGGATGGCTTAAACAACAGAAATTTATTCCTTATAGTCTGGAGGCTGAAAGTCCAAAGAGCCGATGTAGTCAGGCTACTGATGAGGGCCCTCTTCCTATCTGGCCGGTGGCTGCCCTCTCACTAGAGCCTCATATGGCACAGAAAAAAACAGCAAGCTCTCTGGCCCACTCCATTCAAGGCACTAATCCCATCATGAGGGTTCCGGCCTCATGACTTCATTTAAATCTATCTCCCAAAGGCCTCACCTCCAAATGCCATCACGTTGGGAGTAAAGCTTCAGTATGAACTTTGGTGGGACACAAACACGCCATCCATGACAGCCATGAAACTAAGCACTCACGTCCAATGAGACGTGCTACCCTTGGCAACTGTGCTTCCCTTTCTGAGGTGGTTTAGGGGATATTCACATCCCTGCTTCCATCCAATGGCAGGGCAAAGCCTATGCTAAGGAGATTTAAGGATGCGGCCATTCTTACTGTTTCTCAGTTGCTGTGACCTACAAGGGTCATGTGTTTCGGCTGGGGGTGGCCTGCAGTCCACCCATCTGATCTGAGATGGACTTGGTGAGTGACGGCTGACTGCTTGAGGTTTGTTGCCAGGAATATCGTTGGAGCTGAAACACTGAAGGCCTCTGAAGCATGATGATGGAAAAGGCAAATTAACATAGGAGAGGGTCCTGGTCCTCACTCCTCATGGAAATCACAGCAGCTGCTTGTCTTATCAGCCTGAGCCTGGCCAGTGGCTCCCTCCTTGCCCTCTACCTCCTTTAATGACAAGAGGAAAGACAATGAGAATTTCCAAAGCAGGACGAAGAGTTGAAGCACTTCTGGAGAATAAGACAACCTCCTTCCCACACAATTACCTTCCCACGAGAAGGAAGGAACTCAAGCTTTTGGACCATGCTTGTAAATCTCCAGCCCCCTGGGAATTCACCTCAGGTTTCAAAGTTGCAGAAGCAAGATGGTGCTCCTTTCCTCCAATGAAGGATGTCTGAATAAGATGTTCTAGGGGACTGTTCCTTCTGCCTGCCAGTGTCACTGGTGCTCACGTGATGCCATCTCTGGGAGGAACGGCCTGTTCCTGAGCCAAGCTCAGGATGGCCAGTTCCATTTCAGAGGTCCTGCACAGAATCTGGAAGGCCCAGAGTACACCCCACCCCCAGTCTGGGACACCTGCCCCAGAGGAGCTAAGCAAAAGCTCAATCTGAAAAATGCTTTGGAGCAGCTGGGAATCTGGCCAAGAGACCTTTTAGCTAAGTCCGTTTTTTTGGTTAACCTTTCACAATATTATTTAAATTTAATTTTAGAAGTGAGTTACTCAATTGCACTGACACAAATGGACATTATATCATTAAACCAAAATAAAATATGTTCTAGCTGATCAGCCTTCCACTTTCCAACCTCAGCTATTTCCCCTCACAATTTTATTATGAAAGTTTTCAAACATAAAATTGTAAGGATATTAGAGTGAAACCCACATTCCCACCACCCAGATTCTACAATTTAAATCTTCCTTCCTTCCTTTTTTTTCCCCCAAATTTATGGCTGTACCCACAGCATATGGAAGTTCCCAAGCCAGGGATCGAATCCAAGCCACACCTGCAGCACTGGGCTGGGAATCGAACCTGCACCTCTGCATCGACTGCAGCTGCTTCAGCTGGATTCTTAACCCACTGTACCACAGCAGGAACTCCATTCCTTCCTTATTTTATCATCTGTCTATCTGTCTACTCATCCCTCTACCTGTCTCTCAGTTCATACTTCGATGCATTTCAAAGTAAGCTGTATAATCAGCATACTTCTCCCCTAAACACTTCAATTTGCCTACCATTATTTAGTTTTTTAAGAGTTCTTTTCCTATTGAAGTCAAATTTATTGCCTATGTAATGCACAAATCTGAATCGTTTGTGTATACCTGTGCATATGCAGTGACCAATGTGGATACCCTTGTCAAGACACAAAACACCACCATCCCTCAGAAAGTTCCCTCATGCTCCTTCACAGTCACTCCCCACTCCCACAGATCCAGAGGCAACTATTCTTCTCATTGCCCTGGGGCATTTTGCTTTTCTCATCTTTATCTAATGTAATTGCTATGCTCTGAGTGTTTCTCTCCCCCAAATTTGTATGTTGAAACCTAACCACCAAGGGGTCTTAGGGGTATTAGAAATGGTATTAAGTGGTTGGCCCTTTGGGGGGAAATTAGGCCATGAGGGACAAGCCCTCAGGAGTATTTGTGCCTTTATAAAAGAGGCCCCAGAGGGCTCTCTGATGCCTTTCGCCACATGAGGACAGAGTGAAATGGGGGCTGCCTAGGAAATGGGGGCCTTCACCAGATAGGCCTGCTAGCATCTTAATCCTAGCCTTGCTACCTGAAGAATCATGAAAAATAAATTTGCAGTTTCTAAGCCACTCAGTTAATGGTATTTTTGCTATAGCAGCTGCATGGACTAAAGACAGGAACCATTCTGAATGAGCTCTTACATAAGGCTTTTCTCACTCAGCACAATGTTTTGAGACTCACTCAAATGGTTGTATATATCAGGACTTCACTTTTCTTTATTTCTGGCTAGTATTCCATTGTATGACCATGCCACAGTTTGCATAGTCACTCTCCTATTGATGGACACTTAGGCTTCTAGTTTGGGACTGTAACTAATAAAGCTACCAAGAACAATTTTGTACAAATCTTTGGTGGACATATGTCTTCATTTCCATTGGGTAAATACTCAGGAATGAAGCTGCTGCATCCTGGGGTAGGTGTATGAGTATTTATTTTACACTCCTGCCAGCAATGTAGAGAGTGTGGTTGCTTTATGACCTCATGAACATTTGGGATCAACCTTTATAATTTTAGCTCTTCTGGTGGGTGTAAAGTGATTTAAGCTGTTATTTTGGCAAGTTTTCAAATTAACCAAAAATTCATATGCAGAGGGATCAGGCTGAAGGGACTAGTGGGTGAAGGAAATCCAGAGATTGGAATACATGATATTAGAAAAGTGCACTTATCCAGACCCAGCTCAAGAGGAAGACATGGCTAAAGGGATGTGGAAGAAGCAGCCAAACACATTGTTCAGTTTATAATTCTCTCAATTATGTTACAGTATCAGAAAAGTAAAGTTAAGGCTTAGAAAACTGTAGACTTCATTGATAGGGAAATGGGGACACTGTGCTTCCCTGCGGAGGGTGTCTGGTGTGGACCACGTGTACCCCAGTTTGCTTCCTCACAGCCAAAGCCCTCTGAGCACGATCCCTACGAAGCTGGCCCAGCCTGGAAAATGGAATGAGGACTCACCCAGACAATTGGTGGGGACCACTGCTCCTCCCTCTGACTCTTCAGTACCAACCCTGGGCTTGAGGAAGGGAGTTAATGTTTGGGGGGCACCCACAGTACCTATCCTGGGCACTGTGCCTTCACTGTCCTTTAATCCTCACGGCACCACCCCCAACCCACATTAGGCATTGAGAGCCTCACGTGACATGTGAAATCAAGACTCAGAGAGTCGTAGCCACTTGCCTGGGGTCACACAGAGTCAGAAGCAGGATTTGAGTCTAAACCCTGGGCTCCTTCACCTTTGCTCAGAACTCGGAAACTGGAGGGGGCTTAATTAACAGCTTGGGGTGCTGAGGCCAGCGGCAGACAGGGCTGTATGTCTCAGCCAGATTCGTCCCTCCTTTTTCTCTTTTCTGCTTTCTAGTGTGTTGGTGTCGAAGACAGGGCTGGGCTGTCTTTCAGAAGATGCTGATGCACATTGCGGGGAGGGACAAACTGGGAGGCTGGGATGGCATATACATGCTACAATACATGCAATGGGTGAGTGAGCAATAAGGGCCTACTGTACAGCACAGGGAAATCTACTCAGTACTCTGTAATAACCTGTATGGGGAAAGAATCTGAAAAAGAATGCATATACATATATATATAGCATCTATATATATCAATATATATCAATTTTATATATATATATATATATATATATCTGTATATAATTGATTCACTTCGTTGTACACCTGAATCTAGCATTATAAGCCAACGATACTCCAACAAAATTTTTAAAGAAATTTTTTAAAAAGGAAGATGCAGATGTAGAGGAATCTTAGCCCTCCTCTCTGCAGCTGCAGCTGTGTCTTAAGCTTGAGTTTTTCTTATGCAGGAAGGAATCCTTAGCTGGTCACTCTGTGCCCACCCCCACCCTCAGTTCCATAGGGGCTGGTATGATCAGGACTTGCCCTGGAGGATACACAAGAGAGACTCACTGACCTCCCACTGCCCTCTATTCCCCCTTCTCCTTACTTCCTTCTGCCCACTGAGCAGAAGGGAGGTGATTCTGTTCATCATGCGTTTCTCTAGGCTGAGTTACCTTACCTGTTCCTGAAATGCATTAGCTTGCTCCTCAAATCCTGCTGTTCGGAAATAATTGACAACATCCATCACGGCCCAGTCGGCAGGATCGGGTGGCCTCCCATTCTCCATGGAACTGCAAAACACCAATTCAGACAGTGGTCAGGGCAAAGCAACGCAAGTGTGTGGGCCCAGGCTCTACCCACATCGCAGGGGCAGGCCTGGCCAGCTCACTGCAACCAGAGGCCCAGACCCACGGGACCTGCCTCAGGTGCATAGATGATCTTGTGTTTCTTGGGCTCAGAAGATTGTCACTCTCATTGGCTCAGTCACTGCTTTCTTTATAAACTTTAAAGTATTTCCTGGAGTATAGTTTTTTAATACATGGATATTAAGAATGGTCCAGTGACACAATATTCATACCACTGACTTAGGAATACGAGGCCCTTTGCAATATGGCCCCAACACATCATCTCTTTTCCCCATTCCCACCCTCTCGCATCCAGGGCTAAAGCCATTCTCCAATATGCCAGGCCTGTCCACATGCTGTTCCAGTCACTGAAATGACCCCTCTCATTTGTCTCTGACAAAATCCTACCTGCTCTGTGACAGGAATACATAGAGCTGAGGGAGCCATGCTGGCCTTGGAGATGACACTGTCTCTGAGTGACAGGGACTTGTTAAATGGTCTGATGTCATGTGGGAGCGGGGGAGTGATCTGACTTACATTTTTAAAAGGATAGCCTTGGGAGTTCCCATCGTGGCTCAGTGGCTAATGGATCTGACTAGGAACCATGAGGTTGCGGGTTCAATCCCTGGCCTTGCTCAGTGGGTTAAGGATCCGGCGTTGCCGAGAGCTGTGGTGTAGGTTGCAGACACGGCTCGGATCCTGCGTTGCTGTGGCTGTGGCTGTGGCGTAGGCCAGTGGCTACAGCTCCGATTAGACCCCTAGCCTGGGAACCTCCACATGCCGTGGGTGCAGCCCTAAAAATGACAAAAGGCAAAATAAATAAATAAAAAAAAGTAAAAAGATAGCCTTGCAGAGGAGCCAGAAAGAAAGAAGGGACCAGGTAAGAGAGAATGGTGACTGAGACTACCGTGGAAAAGGACAGCAGTGTGTGGATTTAAAAAATATTTAAACAACAGAATCAGCATGACTTCGTAATGGACTGACATAAGAACAGAGGAGATGGAAGTGCCCTAGAACTGGACGGATGGAGGTGACTGCACTTAGCTGGCACCCTTATGTTTAGTTGGACACACTGAATGTGGGTTACCGTCTATACCCAAGTGCAGATTTAATGTGAAATACGGGTCTGGAGCTCAAAGCAAACTACTGGGCTAGAGGCACACATTCAGGAGTCAGAAGCCTTGAGATACCATTTGAAACCTTGGGAGGGGATGATAAGATAACTGAGCCAAGAAGCAAGCTTGGGAAGGTTCAACATTCAGTGCAGTTTGAAAAGGTTCATGTTACTTTTAATGGAAATGAAACTGACCAGACTTTGGGAATTCCTGAAAATCTTCAAATATCCAAAGGTCAAGGGTCGAGCTAGACCTCTGCCTCACTCCCAGAATGGGTTTTGCTCATAGTAGGAACTTAGGCTATTTGATTAAAAAAGCAAACTTCTCTCCTAGTTAAAGAACAGAGAGTCTCTAATCAATGGCGCACGTGATCAATGACGTTATCAACAGAGTACTTAATTTGAAAACATTTTGAGCTGGATTCCTGTCATGGCTCAGTGGGTTAAGGAGCCCCCCACATAATCTCTGTGAGGATGCAGGTTCAATCCCTAGCCTGGCTTAGTGGGATAAGGACCCGGCGTTGCTGTGAGCTGTGGCATAGGTCGCAGATGTGGCTTGGACCCGCGTTAACTGTGGCTGTGCAGCTCTGACTGGACCTCTAACTTGGGAATTTCCTTATCCCGCAGGTGTGGCAGTAAAAAAGAAAAAAAAAGGAAAAGAAAAAGAAAACATTTAGAGTCAATGCTCACTAGTTAGAAATAATTTGCCTTTGGGGCATAGAGATGGTGAATTTACAAATGCTGCCCGTGTACATATGCGCTCGTGTACACGCTCACTCACATGCATTCACACACTTGCCCCCTCCCGGCTCCCACACCTTCTTACCATTTAACAGGCAATATACATGTTAAAACTATTTTCCACCCTAACATTGTTAAACATTAACATATATTTTCAAATCAAAGCTAAGTGGATTTTTAAAAAAATTATCCACATTCTGGCATTTTCCCTCCTCCCATTAACAACAAGCAATCACGTGGTGACACTGTGGACTCTCTTTTAGGTACCATTTTTCTTCTCTCTCTTGCTTGAGAAAGTGTTTGGAAAGGAGTTCATTGTTCTAACAAGTCTTTTTAAGTTTTCTAATCAGCTCACTTCTAGCAGTAAGCAGAGTCTTATAGGATACACTTTTAAGTGCCCCAGAAAATATGTGAATTCACTCTCCCTGTGGCTGACTTGAATTAGCTGCCTTTCTTCATAAAGAATAGTTATCTAATTGTGATAACAAAGTCTGCCACGTTGTAATTTTAGGATGGGAAGCTTTCCTGATTCTTATTCTGCTGGGATGTGACATCATCACTTCCTCAGTTCTGAAATATTCTTGAGAACTAGCAATGCAGTGGAGAACAAAGACTTGCAAAACCCCTGGCAGCGTACCATAAAGAGCAGGCATAATGAGGAATCGCTCATATTTAGGGTGCAGGGGTCCACACAGAAGCAATAAGAAGTTAGAAACCAACCGGTGCATCTAACGTCTGATCTGCCTGTTTCAGCCTCATAGCCCAAAAGACAAAATCATGTAAAATCGCAATGTTAGACTATTCACATCCCGAGAGGAGAAACTGTCTCCATCTCTGCATCTCTCCAGCACCTGGCAGAGGTTTGACTGGTGTGTATGGTGGATTCATAGCAAAGATCGGTTAAGTGAACAGACTAACAGCCAGAGAGCACTTCGAGTCTACAATATGCTCTTCACACATTATCTATTATCAGCCTCCCGGCTTCTCATGAACTGACTACTGTAACCAGTTTTTAGGAAATGAAGGCTCACATAGGTTAAGAAACTCACCCCAACTCACACAGTATATAAAGCCAGAATTGGATTCTATATGTGCTTGCCTTCAAATCTATGATTTTTCTACTCCATACTCATTGATACAACAAATATTTACTAAAAGCTGACTGTCTTAATACTCTGCTAGAGGCAGGATTACAAGGATAGGAAGGCACAGTGTTTGCCTTCAAGGGGCTGACAACTTGTTGTGGGAAGGCAGACGTGTAAACAGCATACTCTTAAGTATTAGAAGCAGGGAGTGATCTGGTGCTACTGAAGATGCCTGCACTGGAGGGCCTGGAGAGTTATGCCTGACTAGGACATCTGAAGATCTTTAAAGCAGTTTGAAAGGTAGTGACTGCTTCAAACACACCCTAAGTTCCACCCTAAGGTAGCTTGCAGAAGCAGATATATGCAGGCACACGTTGTCACTTCTAGGTTGTTTGTGCTGAAGAATGATGGATGATTTTGCTGGACTTGCCCAGTGGTTTCAGCAACAGTTTCAAGGAGAAACCTGGAGATGACCCAAGGCAACATGATGGTACAGGCTGAGAGGCCAGAGTGCCAAAGCCAGATAAAATTATGAGAACATTTCCGAGGATGGATTTAAACGTCACCTTTTCCCACTGGGAAAGCCATATGCCTTCTCAAGGGCTGTTATTTGTGGCCAGAGATACTTTGTTCTCTTTTAAATGAACCATTCTTTGCAAAATTTTCCTTATAACTTGTGCATTGCAACTTCTAGGAGGAATTTAAATGGTGCTGTTTAGAACACCTCCCAGATGATGGGTCCCATTGTGGCTGCTAATTGTGCACTGATTAAATAGGATGGCAGATATAAAAGTTCCCATTATCTTTTGATATTTATTATTCATTATCATCATAGCAGAATATTTCCTAGACTATAATGTATAAAGATGATAAATTCATGAACATTTTTTCTAGGCATTGAGGCTTTAAATGTATATATAAATATATTTATATATAATATAAATAAATACATATATATGCATTTTACCTTATTAACAAAACTAGCAAGAAACGAAGGGCAGAATTTGTCTCTAATCCAATCACTTAATCAAATCAGTGTTTCCATTTAACTCAGTCACCTTTCAGTTCCTGTGCATACGGTTGGGTATATCGTGTATTGATAAAAATTATATCATGTGTGAATAATTCACACTGGGAACTGATTATTCATTAATTAAACAATTGCCTCACTTTTAGAGAGAGCTAAAGACATACAGTCATGAATACAGAAATGCAATAAATAACAAATTTGGCAGATAGATGCAGATTGAGACCTTATTATGAATGTTTTCAAGTTAGCACATTATAATTTTAAGTGCTGACGGCAAAAGTCTCCGTTTCCCCTTTATTTATTAATGGAGGCAGGTGCATAACAGTTGAAACTCTTTCTTGGAATTTAGCATGTGTATATTTTACAGTGCTTATGATGTTATAGATTCTGTGGGTTGGGCAAGCCAAAAGGGAACTCTGGATAAATACAGTCCATATGTGATTGCAAAACTCCATTATACTTATTAATTGCATTTCTGCTTTAACGTTTAGAGAAAAGGTACTTTATACTAGTTAATATCTTATAGTAATGTATTTATCATGTTACTCCTTTTATAAAGCTAAATCTCAATGTTATTTATGTTTCCACTCAGAAATGCACTTTAACTTGGTACTGCCTTGATCTTTATAACTTATTTTCAAAATTAAATTAAACTACTCTTTGCCCAGATCTTAAAACAGCCTTTGGCTACAAGAAATATCATTCTGATTGTAATAAATGAACATTGATCTCTTTGACTAGGACATAGCTAAGAATGAAGCAACCAAATGAGCTTTAGTTTTATCTCCATCTTTTTCTCCTGCTTCCTTCACCCTAACAAGCAGGGCTCTGGCTGAAAAACAGGCCAAAAAAGAGAAAGCCTTATTCAAAGTTTCTTGACAGGACATTTTTCATTTTTTAATATCCATCTGAGTAAGTGTTGACTGAGTTCAGCTGCAGCATATCCAAGCAATGAAATTATTGAAAAAGCAAATAACTCTTCTGTATATTCCAAGTTCTTTAGCTTGGCATTCAGGGATTTAATTCAAAGGTAACTTTCCAGGCTTCTTTCCAACCCCAAGTATATACTGAAATCCAATTGGTCAACATCCTGGACTTTCCCATATCCACAACTTTGGTTTTGCTACTCAAAGGTCTGTCTGTTCAACTCAACTTCCAAGAATTAGAACCCTACTCATTTTTAAGTGATCCTTGTTAAATGCTTCCTTCCTAATAACCACAATCAATCTACATTCCAATTATTAATCAATTAATTTTAATCTGCCTACAACGAGCCAGGCCCTTGATAAGGCTTGGGAACTCGCAGGCTAGTGAAGAGAAAAATCTCAAGTCAGCTGCATGATGAATAGGAAGAATAGATGGATGGAGGAAGGAGGGCACTGTGAGTCAGGCTGTGCTAGGTGTGTGGTGTCCTGAATCGGTAGCAATGCCAGGATCAAGTCCCAGGAGCCGATGGGCCATTTTCATGCATCCTTTCTGTCCTCTGTAATGCGTCTCTTCCCTCAGGTTCACGGTTCTCCTCTGAAATCACGTGGCACTCTGTCTGTGGCATATCTCTTCTGGGGATGTCCCCCGAGCACCGCACTCCATCTTTCTGAAAACAAAGGTTGCTCTAACTGCAACATTCCCCACTTGTTCTGATCTTTCTGGTATAAAAAGAGACCTCTGAATTGGTGTAAATAAGGACATTCCTCTCAAGAGGACTCAATGAATTTCTGTTTTTCAGTCACTATCAGATACAATTCATGCCTACATTCATGCTAATCACGAACATATGAATGTTTCATATCCCAATTATTAATACTAAAGGCAGCTGCATACGGGCACACTGAAGCCCTTTCCGCCTCCACGCTATTCCTAGCCATGGCACAGTGGTCACTATTTCAAAGAGTAGCTGTAAAGCTTAGGCAAACTCAGAGATTCCTTTAGTATTGTTATCAGTAGCAAGCCAGAAGCTATGTAGAAAATAGCAATGCTTCAAAGTTGCTAATGTATAAAAGACACGTAATGTATGTTTGTGAATTCTGCTGCCTTTGAATACTGTTGTCTTCATGCTTAAAATACGATGGTATGCTTGGCTGACTCTATGGTTCTATGCATTTGACTCTTTTGAAATGTACACTTCTTTAAGGCAGTTATTTGCAACGGACAAAAATGGTACAAATCAAAAAAGTGAATAGGTTCTATTCTTAACCCAAGCTGTCATTTAATTTAAGGAAGTAATCAAGCACTTATCATATGACCATATAAGACTGAATTGTGCTTCTCCCACTCCCAAAACTCATATGTTAAAGACCCGTTCCTCAATATGATTGTATTTGGGGCTAGGGCTTTTAGGAGATAGAGCAATTATGGTTACATGAGGTCATACGGGGTCCTAATCCAATAAGATTGGTGGCCTTATAAGCTCTGCATGGATGCAGCGAGGAAAGTCCATTTGGAGACCATCTACGGCCAGGATGTGAGCTCTTTCAAGGAACTGAATTAGCCAGTGTCTTGATCTTGGGCTTCCCAGATTCCAGAAGTGTGAGAAATAAATTTCTGCTATTTATGCCACCGTCTATGGTGTTTTGTTAGGGCAGATATATGGAATAATACACCATATATCAGAATGAGCAGGTAGCCATAAAATACTAAAGAATGAATTTTACCTTCACTAAGAAAAATAAAACTGTACCAGTTACAAGTATCACTATTAACTACCATATATTATCAGTATTCAAGAATCCCTGTGTACTGCACTCAAACTTATCCCGCTAAATGTACCTGCAGAAGGGTGAAAACATAAGATCCTGATTGGAAAGGTCATTTTCCAGGCTTGAATTAACGACTCAGTTTATCCTCCTCCCCTCCCCTCCTCTTCTTTTCTCTTTTTTCCTTCCTTCCTCCCTCCTTTCTAACAAACTATCTGTTAAGAGGTGTTTGGCATTTAGCCACTTTAAATGTCTTGTGGGTTTTATTTATTTTCCCATGCTTTTAGTATAGTGACAGTTTACATCACAATCACTCCCTATTCCAGACTGCTATTCCCTAGAAAGAGGGAGCCATTATTCACTGTGTTCAGGTAGAACTGGGTGGTGTGGTTACAAGGTCTGGGAAAGTGGAACGAAGCATAGTACCCAAGAACTACCTAGAAAGTTGGATGCAATCTCCTCACTGCATTCAAGGAACACACATCTAAGGACTGCTGATTATTTGACAACACAAAAAGACAGGAATAGGAGTAAACAAACAAAAGCTGAAGCCAGTGATCAGGCATACAATAACTTTTGATAGTTTCCTCTCCCCTCTTCCGTAAGGAGCCTGGCAGGACTTCTAGGCAAATAACCAAATATTCTGTGAAGTTATTTGTTTAACCCTACGTGATACTGCTTCGCTTAAACACATGACTGATGAGTGGATTGCTGTACCTGTAAATACTGCTAGAATTTTTCATAAGTAATAGCAACCACTGTTATTTTTATTATATGAAAATTCTCTGCTATAATTCAACAGTGGAGTTTTGAATTCTAGCAATACCAATAATTTCTAACTCTAATATTTTACTTCTATCATTTACCTCCTAATCCTCTAATTTAGATGGGGAAAAAATGACTTCTTTAAATTAATAATTAACTTAATAATTAATAGTTAACAGTATTCAAAGAGGGCTTTTTCATAAGTTAGTATTGATGCATATATGGTCAATTACTTTGTGACCAAGAATATACAATAGGGAAAGGATTGTCTCTTCAATACATGGTGTTGGAATAATGGGAGAGCCGTTTGCAAAAGAATGAGACTGGACTACTCTCTTAAACTATACACAAAAAATTAACTCAAAGTGGATCAAAGATTGGAATGTAAGACCTAAAACCATAAAACTTGTAGAAGAAAACCTAGGTGGTAATCTCTTTGACATCAGCCTTGATTTTTTTTAATCCAACTCCAAAAGCAATGGCAACAAAGCAAAAATAAACAAATGGGACTAAATCAAACTAAAAATCTTCTGCACAGCAAAGGAAATTATCAACAAAATGAAAAGCAACCGACTGAACAGAAGAGAATATTTGCTAATCCAAAGATGTAAAGAACACATATAACTCAACAGCAAAAAACACCAAACAATGTAGTTTAAAAATGGGCAGAAGATTCAAATAGACATTTTTCCAGAGAAGACAAGCTGAAGACCAA
Source organism: Catagonus wagneri (assembly GCA_004024745.2). Taxonomy (NCBI): domain Eukaryota; kingdom Metazoa; phylum Chordata; class Mammalia; order Artiodactyla; family Tayassuidae; genus Catagonus; species Catagonus wagneri. The sequence goes on from PVHT020000065.1 coordinate 1,288,978, forward strand.
AAGGCATATGAAAAGATGCTCTACACCATTAATCATCAGGGAAATGCAAACCAAAATCACAATGAGATATCATTTCATGTCCTTTAGAATGGCTATTATCAAAAAGACAACAAATGGAGTTCCCATCATGGTGCGCAGTTAACGAATCCGATTAGGAACCATGAGGTTGCCTGTTCAATCCCTGGCCTTGCTCAGTGGGTTAACAATCCGGTGTTGCCCTGAGCTGTGGTGTAGGTTGTAGACACGGCTCTGATCCTGCGTTGCTGTGGCTGCAGCATAGGCCAGTGGCTACAGCTCCAATTGGACGCCTAGCCTGGAAAACTCCATGTGCCACAGGTGTGGCCCTAAAAAGCAAAAAAAAAAAAAAGAAAGAAAGAAAAAGACAAGAAATAACAAATGTTGACAATGATGTGGAGAAAAAGGAAACCCTTATGCACTGTTAGTAAGAATGTAAATTGGTGAAGCCAGTATGTAAAACAATGGGGAGGGTCCTGAAAAAAATTAAAGAAAGAACTACTATATAATGCAGCAATTCCACTTCTGGGTATCTATCTGAAGGAAACAAAAATACTAAGCTGAAAAGATACATGGATGGCCCCTTCTGATATTTGTTGCAGAATTATTTACAGTAGCCAGGAAATGAAAGCAACTTGCGTGTCCATCAATGGATAAACGGATAAAATGTGAGATATATATATATATATGTGTGTGTGTGTATATATACATATATATATATATATATACACACACACACACACACACACATATGTATATACATATATATATATATATATTGGAATAGTATTCAGCCATAAAAAGGAAGGAGACATCATTCTGACAACATGAATGGACATTGAGGGCATCATGGGATGTGAAATAAGTCAAAGACAAATACATATTTTCACTTATGTGTGGAATGTAAAAACAAGTTTTTTAAAGAAACTTTAAAACCCCAAATCAGAGATACAGAAAACAGATCATCAGTTGCCAAAAGTAGTGGGTGGGGGTGCACAAAATAGGTGAAAGTCGTCAAGAGGTATAGACTTACAATTATGAAATAAACGAGTCATGGGGATGCAACATACAGCATGGTGACTGTAGTTAATAATACTGTATTGTATATTTGAAAGTTGCTAAGACAGTAGATCTTAAAAGTCCACATCACAAGAAAAAAAATTTATACTCTGTATGGCAATGGATGTTAATTAGACCTACTGGGGTGAACATTTCACAGTATACAGAAATAATAAATCACTGTGTTGTACATCCGAAACTAATATGTTACATGTGAACTGTATCTCAATATAATAAGTTAGTATTTTAATATTAAAGTGAGTTTAATGTTATAAAATTCATTACTAAGAAAAGTATCACTTTACTAATTTATAAGAGAAATGTTATTTTCAAAATTTAAAGAGTCTGAACACAAAGACAGAGGAAAATAGTAAAGTACATGTGCAAGAAAAGGCAAGGCATTGATAAGAAATAGCTTCCTTTGAAGATCCTTGCTAAATTTTGTTGCTGTAAACTTTCTATGCAATGGAGCACCTCCACTGTGGGGTGAGGGCCATGGTGGTGGTGGGGAGACAAGCCTTTTGCTTTTGAAAAGCTGTTAACTTATTATAAGCATCTATTGTGTGGGAACTTTGGTTGCTCCTCCATCCTAGGAGAGAAGGGAAGAAGGGGGAAAAAAACCAACTGTTGGAAAGTGAGTAAGACTAAGTGAACAGGAAAAGAAATTCACATTGCATATGTATGAGTTGTACAGATATGTATATACCTGTGAAATGCCTATAATTTTGTGTATAATTTATTGAAAATCTAGCATGGATTTAACATGGTTAAGCATAGATCATTGATGAGTGTCATGTACAGTGGTTTTGATTAATCCAAAATCTGTGCATCTGAAATCCACAAAAACACTATGATCCTATTTGTTCCATAAAAATTTATGTGTTCTTTATATACATATTATATATATGGATACAGAGAGTATTTGTACACTAACCATCTAGAAGGACATATTCCAAACTGTCAAGATGGCTCCCTCTTAGTTGTTTTTTAAAATTTAATAAACACTGTGAACACCAGGCAAAATAAAAACTATAGTCTTTAACTGAGTCACTTTGCTGTACAGCAGAAATTGGCACAGCATTGTAAATCAATTATACTTTATTTTTTTTAATTTAAAAGAAAAAAAATCTGTTGTCTTAAGCAAAACAAAAAAAAAACAACTAAACTATAGTCTTGACAATAATTATATCTCCCCAACCCCTGCATCTCTGACCCCAGATAATCATCATCCTCAACTTCAAATCCATTTAACCTTTCTCCTGGTGAATATGTGCAAGAACTCTCTTGGCAACATGGTAGCTTCTACTCACATGTGACACTGAGCATTGAAAATTTGACTATGCAACTGGATTTTTAATTTTCTTTAATTTTAATCAGCTTATATTTAAATTTAAAAACTTGACTGGTATAAAATATGTTTCTGATAAACACAATCTCATTGTTTTGGTGTGACAACATTTCACTTTAACTGTTGCATCACCTAGGATACTACCGTTGAGTTGAAGGAGTTGGAGTCAGATGCATGTCACTAGTATTACACATAAGTACATGGCCAATCTAGTTGGTATCCACAGACCGATTCAGGTCAAATGACCTTTTCTGTGCACACATGTAACATTGTAATGTATTTGATATAGGTTGCACAGCTAATGGGAATCTCTTCATATGTTGTAATTAGTAATTATGTCGTACTATTTTAATTGTAATGTAATTAAATATTTTTAGTTAAAAATAAGTACAGATGAATTTTAAAATTTAAAAAAGAGGCAGACTACTGATGCAGACTCAAAGGGAGGTACAGAAATTAGTAGAACTAGACAGTAAAGGAAAAGAAGCCTGTCTGAAAGTATGTTGGGAATTTTGCGATGAACAGCAACTGCAGTTTGCTAGAGCAGAGCAAAAGGAAAAAAGCTGCTTGTTTGTTGTTTTAAAAAATGGACAATGTTGGAGTTCCCTTTGTGGCACAGCAGAAACGGATCTGACTGGGAACCATGAGGTTGCAGGTTCGATCCCTGGCCTTGCTCAGTGGGTTAATGATCCGGTGTTGCTGTGAGCTGTGGTGTAGGTCACAGATGCGGCTCGGATCTCATGTTGCTGTGGCTCTGGCTTAGGTCAGCAGCTGCACCTCCGACTGGACCCCTAGCTTGGGAACCTACATATGCTGCGGGTGCGACCCCAAAAAGACAAAAAAAAGGGAAAAAGGGCAATGTTAAGAGACCGTTTTAGCAAAGACATAGTGAATTTGGTAACTTGCTTCTCAATGATCAAAAAGTATTAATGTCATTAGTCACCCACCATCAAAATTACACATCCAACAAAACATTTTGAAGTGATTTTAAACAGAATCTGAGCTTATAAACTCATGCAGTTATTAAACAGCTTGGATTCTTAACACAAAAAAGAAAAACATTTTCAACAGATATGTGGTTATGTTCAGTTTTGTTAGAATATTATGACAAAATACTAAATAATTGGTTCACTGAAAGCAATTTTTCAATCAAACCATCATACAATTGCCTGAAGAATATAAGATCTTTTTAACAATATCTAAGATCAATTGATTCAAATTTGGGAAAACACCACTACTTTTCTTTAGCTTTAGATGACTGATGGAATATCAAAGACACTGCCTAGTAAATACTTAACAGTCTGCTTTATTTCAAAAGACCTCCAAATTTATGAAGAAATAATGTCAATTTATGGACTGAAAAATTAAACTCATAGTTTTAATATTTTTAAATATTTTGTATCTGTCAAAGAAAAAATCAGCTAGATTTGAAAAAAGTAAATCCTATCCTGATGGATGGTACCTCTGCCACATTAGGTTAAAAAATCTCGGTTTAATGTATTTTTTTTTTCTCATTTTAGGGCTGCACTTGCGGCCTATGGAGGTTCCCAGGCTAGGGTCCAATCGTAGCTACAGCTACTAGCTACACCACAGCCACAACCACCAGATCCCAGCCGAGTCTGCGACCTATAGCATGGTTCACGGCAACGACAGAACCTTAACCCCCTGAGCGAGGCCAGAGATTGAACCTGCATCCTCACAGTTCCTAGCCGGATTCGTTTCCTCTGTGCCACAATGGGAACTTCTAATGTAATTTTAAAATAAGAGACATGCTTTTCTCATCGCTTCATTCACATTCAGTTTTCTCAAACAGCTTCCTGAAAAGTGTCATGGATACTATTGTTAAATCATTCAGTAAATATTTGCACATGCTATGGATCAATGCCAGACAATAGAACTCTTAAAAGAAATAGAACACAATAAATTTAATGATCCATGTTCTTTGCCAGTACTTGTTGTTTAAGTCATGGAAAAAAATGTACAAACATGTTAAGTCCAATTCTAGATTTCATTAAAACAAACAAAAAAATGCTTTCCATGTATTAAATAATTAAACACAAAAAGGCAAACTAATTTGTATTTTCTCATTGATATCAGACTACATGTAAATGAGCTTAATTTGAAACTCCTATAAAAAAAAGGAAATCCTTTTTTTTTTTTTTTCTGCTTTTGCCTTTGCCTTTTAGGGTCACACCCGTGGCATATGGAGGTTCCCAGCCTAGGGGTCCAATTGGAGCTATAGCTACTGGTCTATGCCACAGCAACTCGGAATCAGAGCCATGTCTGTGACCTACACTACAGCTCACGGCAAAGCCCAGATCTTTAACCCACTGAGCGAGGCCAATGATTGAACCCAAAACCTCATGGTTCCTAGTCAGATTCACTTCTACTGTGCCATGACTGGAACTCTAGAAATGCTGATTTGTAACCTAGCTAAACAAGCACAAAACTTTGTGTTGAAATCGAAACTCTTCAGAGTACAATAAAAATAATTTTTTTCTATTGTAAGTCAATTTTAAGAACTTGAGGAGTGATTTACTGACATTGATAAATTTATAGTTGTTTATAAATATATGCAATACTCCTTTGAATTCAATATTAACCATATGACTTTAGTATCAGTAAATTTATTTGACTTGGACAGACATAATTTTGAAACTGATATGCATCGCTTCAAAGTCAAATCAAATCTTCTAAAAAACAAGAACCAGTTATGTCAATGCATATAGTAAAATAGATACTTTTTTAGTTCTTGATTCATTTATCAGGAATTTTAAGTGTGTTTGGAATCATTACAGTATGTGATTCTACATTTTCAGTTGCAAATTTTATGAAATTTAATAGAGATTGAGAATTTCTAATAAAAATTTTGCATCTTAATTGAGATATACTCTAAGTATAAAATACACAGTTGGTTTATAAAATTTAGCATAAAAATATAAACTATCTCATTAATAATATGCTGTGTTGATTACATATTAAAATAACATCTTGGATATTTTTAGTCAAATATGGAATTTATTTAAATTAATTTCATTTGTTAATTATAATGACTAAAAAATTTAATATTACATATGTGGCTCAACTTTCATTTTTATTGGGCAGCACTAGTATATATAGCATATATCCAGAAATAGAACTGTTGGGTTATCAAGTATTAGATGCTTCAGCACTTGAAAATAATGCCAAACTGGACATCGGCATCAACATCACCAGAGAATACATTAAAATGCAAGTTCCCAGGCCCCTGAGATTACTGAATCAGAAACTCTGGAGGTGTGGCCCAACATTCTGCATTTTAATATGCACTCCAAGCGATACAAACTCAGATTTGAGAAATCACTGGCCTAGTGTACTTAGAATTTAAATTATTCTGTACTTAAGAAAGTAAGTCATTTTAGAAAGGGAAGCCCTGTCTTTGTTAAGTTATGGTCATATTACTGCATGTTTGCCTCCATCTATAAGTCTTAGAGACAAAGATAAAGATATGCTTCTGTAACCTCATGGTCATGAGAGCCATGCCTGTGGTAAAAGTGACTGAAAGCTGCCTTTGACAATCTAGTCACCTCAGTGTAGCAGAAGGGTGGACTCTGGCGTCAGAGCCAAACTTAAATCTGAATACCAATGCCAGCATTTATTAGCTGTGAATTCTTAAAAAGTCTTTACCCTCCAGAAGCTTTGGGTTTCTTCATGTGTTATAAAATGGGAACTGTAGCACATATATCAAAATATGGTTGTGAGGATTAACAAGGCTCACACAGAGTGCTAGACATATAGAAGGGACTCCATAAATAGTAACCTTGTTAAACTAAAGCTCTGATCAGGAGCACATGGCCAGTGAATAAGAGCCATTATCCTAGGCTTCTTTGGAAACGATGCTTAGCGAAGTGCATTTCCTGTAAAGCAACTATATTTGCCATACCTGGAAAACAAAATGGAAGCACTGTAAGCCCCAATTTGAGCAGACCTCAGAAAGAGCCTTAAGACTCTATGTTTTAGGGATTCTGAATTATAATCAGACTCTACCCTGCCTAATAGGTCAGCCGATAGCCGCTTGGAACTTAACTGGAACTTCTATTTCTGGTCAAGATGGAGTAACAGAATGCAGGTTTACCCTTCTGCCTAAATCAACTAAAAAAGTAGACAAGATGTATGAGAGTGACACTCAAGACACTGGGCACAGATAATAAAGAACAGTGATCCTTGAGGGATGGGAAACAAGCAAGGTAAGCCCTGTGTAGTTACTGCCTGGAAAGAGATTTTAGGCTGTGCACAGGGCATAGTTCTAGACAGGAAAGAGCTGCAGAGACAGAACTCTGGAGATCTGCAGAGGTTTCCCTTCATGTGCTCAGCCGAGTACTGATTATCACAAACGTGAGGAAACAGGCTGGGGAAAGAGTCACAGGAAAGAATTAGCGACACCAATCCTTAGAGATCATACAGAGATAGGAACAGTGTCTATTTCCATCTTCCAGTGAGTGAAATCTCATAATTTGGGAGCATTGGTTAGAGTATAAAGATGGGTCTTACCTCAATAAAAGGGAGAAAATACCCTTAAATTAAATGCAGCTCTGGTCTTGTCTAACAATACTTAAAAACAAGGCTTAAAAGAATCAAATCACTTGTTTCCAAGTAATTTATGCACATCCCAGGGCAAAGATCAACAATATTTATAGGAATACAAAAATATCCCACAAGGTAAAATGTATAATGCCTGATATTCAATCAAAAATTACCAGGCTTGCAAAGAAACAGAAAAATGTGACCCATAATGAAAACTCAAATTCAATTGACTGAGAAACAATAGAATTAGCAGATAAGGACGTTGAAACAGTTATTGTGATTCAATTTCATATGTTCAGAAGCTAGAGGGGAGAATATGTTAAGATATGGCAGATAAAAAAGACCAAGTTGAACTTCTAGAGGTGAAAAATACATTTTCTGAAATGAAAAGAGCACTGGGTGGGATTAACAAAAGATTACACAATTTAATAAGAAAGTACTAATGCACTTGAAGGAAAAGCAACAGAAACTATCTAAAATGAAACACAGAAAAAAGACTGAAGGCAAAAATTAACAGGGAATCAGTGAACTGCAGGATAATATCAAATGATCAAATACGCATAATTGGAGCTTCCAAAGGAGAAGTAGAGGGACCAAAAAAATATTTGAAAAAAAAATGGTTGAAAATTTGCTAACTTGATGAAAAATAAGCCCACAAAGCCAAAAAACAAAACAAACTTCAAGAAAGATCAAGAAAACTACTGTTTCATAAGCAAAGTGCATAATAATCACTGATAAAGGGAAAACTGTAGAGTAGACAGAAAAGAAGACATTGTATACGGAAGAACAAAGACAAGAAAAGAGTAAATGTTTTAAGATCAGGAACAGGAGTTCCTGCCATGGCACAGTGGGTTAAGAATCCAACTGCAGAGGCACAGGTCCCATCCTAGGCCTGGCACAGTGGGTTAAAGGATCCTGTGTTGCCACAGCTGCGGTTCAGATTCAGTCCCTGGCCCAGGAACTTCCATGTGCCACAGGTGCAGCCATAAACAAAACAAAACAAAACAAGTGGGAAAGTATTGTATGCCCACACAATAAAATATTACTCAGTAATAAAAAGCAATGAACTATTGATACACACTATAACATGAATGAACCCCAAAGTAATGATCCTGAGTGAAAGAAGACAGACCCCCCCCTTCCTTCCCTCCATTCTGAATAATTCCATTTATATAAAAATCTGGAAAATGTAAACTAACCTACAGTGACGGATAGCAGTATCGGTGATTGCCTAGGGAGAAGGACACAGGGAAGGGCAGGAAGGCAAGATCGCCAAGGTTTATGAGAAACCTTTGGGTGTGATGGATATGTTTGTTATCTTAATTTTGGTAATGGTTCCATGGGTGTTTAAAAATGTCAAAACTTATCAAAGTTTATACTTTAAACACATGCAGTTTACTGTATGTCAATTATATTTCAATAAAGCTGTTAACTTTTAAAACTGACTTAAATTGAGTAAAATTAAAAGCTTAGTTTATCAGTTACACCAGTCAAATTTCAAGTTTTTAATTGCCACATGCAGCTTGTGGCTACCACTGGGGACAGTGAAAGTGTAGGACATTTCTGTCACTGCTCAGAGTATTATGGAAGCAGATGACCTAACACGTTAAAAAAAAAAAATGTTTCTTTCATCCCTCTTCCATTTACCTACCCCAAACTTAAAAAATGGGGATACACATGACAGCATGGCACTGATATACAAATTACAGGAGAATTTTTAAAAGCGGATTCTATTAAGTTTAATGTGCCTTTAACGTAAAATGCACTTTCCATTCATAAACATATATAGCACACTATTACCTCATTTAGATAAATCACAGCTTCTATTTGATTACATTTAATTAGTTTCTTCCAATGCTCAAGTGGAAGGCAATTTTAAATTAAATGACATGGAAAAAGTGAAACAGACAATACTGTCTTGGAACTTACTTTTTCCTTGTAAGCAAAGTGGTTATAGCTTAAATATAACTCCCAAAAGAGAATACACATTTTTATATACTCACAGATATCTTATGGGTGAGTTTGAAATATGTAGCATGTTTCAGAATATGCCACATAATGTGACTAAATTTTCCTATTTAAAATAATCAAGCATGTAACTTACAACAAATATAACCACATGTTTCAGGGTAAGAACAGATGTAAAAAGAGAACACTGTGGTATACAAGAGTAGGTTTCACACTCAAGGAACAGTTCATAACCTTAGAGAAGTTGTTAAACATAGTATTTTTATTGATGCTCTCTTTCCTCCCTATAGCTTTCAGTTTTGAGGGGGGTGATTTATTTAAAATATTCAAACTCTCTTTTCTTCCTCTCCCTCACCCACTCCCCATCCCCTTGTAGCCTCTGGACTAGGGAAGGCAGAGTCTATGTTTGCTTCTTTTTGTTTCAATATACAGAATGCAGGACTGGAATCTTTGACAGTCCCTGTTCCAAAGCCTGATACACTAACCTTTTATGCACAGTGTGCTGTCTGAATCATCTCTGTCTTAGAAATGGAATACAGAAAAATGCAACGGGGGCTGGGGGTGGAGAGGGGAGGCTGGTGGCCAGTGCAGAGCAGTCAACCAAGACAACCCCCAAACAGGGTATTAGAATAGATAAGAAGTATAAAAATAGAACCCAAGTCCCTCTGTTGTTTGCAGAAGCAGAACTCACAAGCCAGTTTCACTTACTTTTTTACACCGACAGAGCCATTTTCCTTGTTTTCCATGTCAACAGATAGCATGGGGAGGCTGCAGGGTTCCTCTACTTCAGCAACTAATCAATAAGGGAGAAAAGCTTGTGTTTAATTCTTAGAAAGTGAGAGAAGAATATCTATTCTGAATCGGAAACATAATGGCCCCTTTTTACAGCCTCACACCAGTTCACGTATGTTTGCTTAAATCTCCAGTTCCCTCAGTGATTGGAGAGATGTGATTAAACCTAAAGAATTGGAGGAGACTTTCATCTGTACTGGCACTCCCCGCCTTGACAATGAGCATTTGCAAATGAAATTGAATCCTCTTTCAAAACAAGTGCTGTGTGAACTGGCACAGCTTCCTCGCGGTGCCAAGCTCTCACTTAAGACATTGCAACTCATAAAGGAGTCAAAGTCGAGAAAAACAATCCCCCTTTTCCTCCCCTGCCCACCATGGGCTGTGATTTCTTTTTTCCTACTGCATTTGTTTTTTTGGTCCACTCCCAACGCTCCTACATTTTTTTCATCGAGATGCAAAAGAGCACTTCAAGCTTTTGTCAGCAAGTACTCCCCTACCTCACATTTTCAATGAAAACCTCAAAAACCTGTCTGTGAGAATGGCCATGCTGTGGTAAAGCTGGAAGCTCACAAAAATGTCAGATAGCCCTTAGCACAGAAAGGGGGTGCTGGAGTGTGAGTGTGAGTGTGTGTGTGTGTGTGTGTGTGTGTGTGTAAGAGAGGGTGGGCAGCTCCTTAGATTTACGTAAAAATCATCAAAACATTCAAGGAGATATAGAGCATCCATCACTTTGTCTTTTTGTTTAGTAGGATGAGGACTGAAAAAATAAAATCCCTCCACAATTAATATGCAGTTAGCAAGAAGAAAAAGCCATGAACAAAACTGCTTAAAAAAAAAAAAAAAGAACTAGTTCTGAACCATGCTTGTTTTTCCATAGCTGAAGCCATAAATTAAATACATTTCCTCTCAAATCACTTTCTACTTCGGCACTCCTCCTCTAGGGATTACTCTGACATGACAAGTGCATCATTTAGTATATTCACAAGATTCTATCACTGTTAGAGAAGTAGATGATTAACAAATAATACTGTAAGTGTGGGATAATCGTCACTGCTGATACACACACACACACTCACACACACACTCACACACACACACAAACTTCCAGTTACTAAACCACTTAGATCATTCATAGAGAAACCCAACATTTAATATACATACAGAAAATAACATACGTCCACACACCGTTACAGAGTAGACAGAAGATAGTACTGCCTGCTCCACACCAAAAGAATGATTTCACTTCAGTTGGAAACTGTTAACAACATTCACCATTTTCTAAGCATCTCAGAAACAAAACAAAACAAAACACTCACAATGATACCCTGCAACACCACACACTACATTGTCTTATTATTATTATTATTTTCCTTTTTGTGGAAGAGTAAAAAGAAAACCTACCTAGAAGCAACTAAAACATGTCATTTTTTATAGGCTTATCAAGAACAGCCAAAGAAACCCCAATGTTTTCTTTCACAAAGTAGGCTGGCAAAGGAATTCAATAAGGAGGTACAATTTGACACAGTGAAATAAAACCAGGCTGGCTCTCAGCCAACATGACGTTAGGAATCACACACAAGCTGCACCAACTGCCTTCTGGTTCATGGCTGACTTTTTAAAGCTACAGTGTGCCTGTTCACTTTTGCTAACTACCTTCAGCACAGTTAGTGGAAGTGAATGAACCACGAATCCTCAAACTGCAGAATTCTCCCTGCACCTGTCTTGTTCAAGGCAAAACAAGCTGTTATCAATAGCCTCTTACTTTCTCCCTCCGCTTTCTTGTTTCTGCATCCTATGTCTTTGCTGTTGTTGGAAGCATGAATGTCATGTGTCCAACTATTTCTTTTTCTCCCATGAGGGAGAAAAAAAAAAAAAAAAAGAGAGAGAGAAAACTCAGTGCTCATGCTCCTGGCTATCCCCTGTGAACACCCAGAAACTGCAGTGCTGTGTTACTCTTTCCTCCTAGTAGAGACTCCGAGACAAAGTTCCCAGGGCTGGCTTTGAAGTAATCTCTTTGTGAGAACGAGGAAAGCACTGCCCAGCAGAAAATGCCTTTACTTCATTATACAGGAAGTAACATATTTCACAGAAGATGCTAAGTAGAGGACCAGATCTCCCGGTGACGCCCTTATTCTTTAATTTTGGCATCCCACCTTCCAGATGAAGTCAGCAAAAAATCCAAAATAAAACAAAACCTTAATCTACAAAACAAAAACAATTAATCTGGGAGGTTTAATTTTAACTTTGTATCCCAGTAGCATATAGAAAAGCACAATCCAACAAATCCAACACTAGTTTTCTATGAGCAGCTGATACTATATATTACCTACGAAAAAAGAAGATCTTGGGCTAATGCCCAGATTCGTAATATCTTCCACCACCATCCTGACTCCCAGTTCAGGAAGGTGACCTGAATTAATTTTGATTAATTTACTTTGGTCCATCTTACTGTTCTCTTGCTTGACTGGGAACAGCTGCTCAATGGAAACATTCCCATTGCACAAAAATGCTATACATCCACAAGAAACATAAAGGTTCATCAGTGAAACAAACATCAATCAATATTTATACATTTTTAGGTCAAGATGTCAACAAAACCTCTCAAGGTAGGGCAGAGAACACAGTATCCCAAGAAGGATCCTAGAAATGTCATCTGCTGCTGTACACTTTGTAGATCTCAAGCAGAACTGAAGAGCAAGCTACTGGCTTCCTTTTTCTTTAGTAATTTTAAGGGCACTAGAAGATCAGCAGCTATGATCTAAACTTGCAACACGAATTTCAAAGTCAAAGTTTTTCTCTTACTTATTCCAGAAATGGTATTAGAAACTTTCTACATCCTGGAAGATCATTGCTGAGAAAGAAGTTGGTGCTCTCTGCTCATCTATGCCACTGCCCCGTTGAAAGAGCAAACAAGAATAATTTAGGACAGAATTTTAAATATAAATATATTTCTGAATACTGTTTTTTGAGCATGGGTCAAACAGGTGGGGTTTTTTGTTTATCACCAGTGATCAAAATGATGAGTGCTCTTGGAGTTCCCATCATGGCTCAGTGGTTAACGAATCCGACTAGGAACCATGAGGTCGCGGGTTCAATCCCTGACCTTGCTCAGTGGGTTAAGGATCCGGCGTTGCCGTGAGCTGTGGTGTAGGTTGCAGTTGCGGCTCGGATCCCGCATTGCTGTGGCCGTGGGTAGGCCGGCGGCTATAGCTCCTGTTACACCCCTAGCCTGGAAACCTCCATATGCCGCGGGTGCGGCCCTAAATAAGGCAAAAAGACAAAAAAATAAAAATAAAACGATGAGTGCTCTTTCACCAACAGATTCCATAATGCCTTTGGACTTAATATGAAGTTTCTGAACTGTTTTCCAACTAAATTCACATGGAAGGGGGCTGAGGTTCCCGTGTGGCTCAGGGGAAAGGAATCTGACTAGCATCCATGAGGATGCAGGTTCGATCCCTGGCCCCGCTCAGTGGGTTAAGGATCCAGGGTTGCCGTGAGCTGTGGTGTAGGTCACAGATGCAAAGGCCAGCAGCTGCAGCTCCGATTCGACCCCTAGCCTGGGAACCTCCATTTGTCATGGGTGCAGCAAAAGACCCCTCTCCCCAAAAGAAAAGAGTAAGGGGGCTGGGCTCTGAGTCCTGGGGTGGGGGTGGGGGTGGGGATGACACACAAAGGATGGAGAGTATCTTGTCCTGACAGCATTGTCATGCCACTGCTCAGAACAAGATCAGGAGATGCAAAGAAATTGTAGTTAATGCTAACTCTTCCTTAGACATATTCACAGGAGGAAGGATTCTGTGATGTTTCTCCAAGAATTTCTTCCTCCACATAGAAAAGTACACCCCTTCCTGTCTTGCCTGCTGTCATCAAGACTGCCTGTTAGACAAGGGTATGGGTTTCCGAAAGTGTGAAAAATCAATCCTATTTTTTAAAAAAATGAGCCACAAATTCTGACAAGAGGAGTTTTCACTTATCAGCTAGTTTCCAACTTTGGAATAAACTGACATTTGTGGGTTTAAGTATGTATACTAGTACTCAACCACTTCCTCTTCACTCCTTCCAACAAACTGATATCAACCTTCTTCTCTGCTAATAGAAATTATGTGTATTTGTGTGTACTGTATTGTCTGGTGTGTGTGCAGTACAGCAGCATAAATGAAGTGTGTGTTGTGTAATACGAGTGGGTGTTGTATATGCTGTGTATGTACGGTGTGTGTAGTGGGTTGGTATTCCTGTATTTGCAGAAGGTGTAGTGTGCATTGTGTGTGTGTGTGTGGTGTGTACGGGTACAGTGAGAGACAGAGCTGCAAACCAACAAGACCTTCTGATCAAGGGTATCATGGAATGTGCTAAAATAACTTCAGAGATCCTCCTGCTGGGATTCTGGAGCAGAACTTTAGGGGACACTTGGCTTAGGTGGGGAGCTGGGTCGGAAAGGACGGGAAACTGGTGCCTCAAACAGCTTCTTTTACTGATCTGCTCTCACTCCCCAAGAGCCAGTGTCCTCCCAGATGAACCACCTCGCGTCTGGGGATCGGTCCGCAGGCGGCCACGCAGAGAGCAGCCCTGGATGCAGAAGTAATTTAGAAAAGTCGTCCAAGGGCAAAGCCAAGCTCAACGCGCCCCCGCGGGCATCTCAAGGGAAAGTGACGCGGGGGCCGCAGAGGGGGCGGTGGAGGGGAGAGCAAAGGGCAGGAGAGGGGACTGCCAAAGATTCTCTTGGACTAGCGGTCCCGTCTGAGAGCCACTGGCGACAGAGGGGAAAGTTTCTAAGACTTTCAAGAAGCAACTGTTCGTCTTTGAGACTGAGGGACCCCCGGAGGAGCCCGTCTCTGGAAAGGGAATGTGGGGGTGTGGCACTCGCTGTGCGCCCAGCCGAGCCGTGCCACCACCCGGTTCCATCTTGCGAGCTCTGCCCCGCAGCCCCTGGCGAGCCGCAGCTGTCCGCGGGGCCGGGCTCTCTTTTGCCCCTAGTTCCACTCCAGGGTGACAGATTCCACGCTCGTGGGTGCAACAAGCTGCAGAAGCACCGGACACACAGAGACGAGGGAGGGCAGGGCAGTTTTTATTGCGGCTTTCTTCGTTTCCTTCCACTTCCATCCTGGAGAGGGAGAGGGCGGGCGCATTCCCACTGCCTTCGCAGCATGAGCGGATCACTTACCTCCCCGCATGGCCGGCGCCGGGAGGCTCTCCCCCGCGCGGAGCTCGGTAGCAGCCACGCGCCCAGCCCCGGTGCAGCCTGCCGGGCGCGCGAGGCACGCCGGGACTTGTAGTCTCTGCCAGCCCGGCGGGGGTCGAAGGGCGGGGGCCGCGAGGGAGCCGGGAGGCTGGGAAGGGAAGGAACTTGGCCAGGGCCCTGAAGAGCATGCAAAGGAGAACTTTTGCAAGAACCAAAACCTCCTGGAGGAAGAGGGTGGGAAACACTCCTAGAGAGAATTTAAACTGGTGTTTTTCAGGCTAATACTGTTTTCTTCCTGGCTTACTAGCACGTGGCAACTCTGATGAGGTTTTTTGTTTTTTTGGCAGTAATGACGCTTAGAGTGTTCCTGGGCCAATTCTATATTATTTAGGGCCTTACTCTCCCTTCATCCTGAACACAGATGTGCTATTCTTAACTTAGAGCACCTATTCTGTTGCTTACTCAGTTGAAGCCTTGGGCATGCAAAGAGATCGAATGATTTGCACCTTACCATTTGTAGATCACTCTACAGTTTACAAAGCATAATTTACTTACTTGGCTCATTATATTAAAACCATAAAGCACCCCTGAGTTACACAGAGAAAAACTCAAGATGCAGGGAGTTTTTGGTGTTTATACCCGCGGAGGCTGGCCCTTCTCTGCACTATTCCTTTCCTCTCCACCCCTTTTCTTAGCACCTAGAAGAGAGAGTGGGAAGAAGGAGGGCTATGCCAGGTGTGGTGGGTTCAGTGAAGGAGGGGAGCCTGCTCTGAAGGACTTTCTTGCAGTAGCTGATAATAGATCTTTACTAAATATGGAAGTAAGTAAAACACAAAGAGAACCAAAAGTCGGAAGGATGGAGTGGGAAGGCAGAAGGGACAGATGTAGAGGCTGAAGAGAAGGTTGTGGTTAGGCTAGAGACAATATGAGAAGGTTGTATCCAAAACATAAAAAAATAAAAATAAAAAAGCAAAAACAGGGATTTGGGAAGCCCAATAGAACTAGACTTCTGGTGTTGCTATGTTGGCACTAGTTCTGTGGTAAGTTATTTAACCTTCCCAAACTTCTTTTTCCTCACCTTTAAAATTTAAACACTAATAGTTCCTATTATAAATAGTGATTAGTTCCTATTTTGTCCTGTGGCTGTGCAGATTCAAAGAAAGGAGAAGCATTTAGTATAGTGTCTGGCATTCAGTGAACACACAAGTTTTATGATTAAACATTGTAATTGAATACTTATTAGATGCCAGGCACTATGCTAAGAGCAAATACTATTATTTATAAAAACTAATAAGAATTATTAATATCTGCTGAAACTCTTTTTGTGGAAGTTTCAAAAGATAAACTGAAGTAGAAGTACCAGTTATATATTATATTATATTCCAAGTTATAGGTCATGATAGTTTGAACTAGTGATAAGAAGGAAGCAGATATGAGACACTTCAGGGGGCAAATGGACAGAGCAGTACAATCATTTGGATGTGGATGTGAGGACTAGGGATGAAAGATGGTTGTCATTTCTAGATTAAGGGAATGCTGTCATTCACATAAATAGGTACAATTGATAGAATAACAAATTTTGGAAAATGCCTGATTTTGGAATGCTTAACCTGAGGCTTTCCATGTATGAATGACAAAGTGGCAGTTGGAAGTGTGAATTTGGATAGCGTCTGTAGAAGTAGAACTCTGAGAGACAAAGACTTAGAAAGGTTGTTGAAGATAATGTGGAGAGAAAAAAGGAAGGGCAGCAGAGACAAGCAGGTGGAGGTGAAGAGTTAGACAGTGACACTAGGCCAGACTTGGGGGAGGGGGAAGGAAGAGTTGCAGGGTGGGGCTAAGGGAGGAAAGAGAAGTGAGGAGGAGCTTGGCAGCAAGTCCAGATGCCATAGGAAGGTGGCCAATGACAACAGAAAAGAGGCCACTGGATTTACAGATCAAGATCTCTTGGGATGGAAATGCCCTCCAGGAGCTGCTTTGGAAGTTTACCAGTAATTTGTGGGAACTGCTGGAAGGTAGTTGATGGGGTCAAAGATACTAGACATCTGTCAATGCCCAGACAGTTCTGCCCAGTGAAGAATTGTCCCCCATCCTGTGGGACTTGACTTTCCCACTGCTCATTCACGTAGGTGAAAAACCTGTTGTATTTACCTGAGCCTAGAATCTATTTTATATATAAACACAAAGTGTTTTACATACACTAAAATGGCAATGCCATTCTTGGAATTTGAATCCTTAGTGCAGTCCATTTTATGCTGTCTATTCCATGGTGATTCTACAGATGGATGCAACATCTGACCCCTTCACTGCGTTTTTGTTTAGGCATGCCTGAGTGGTTCCATGTTGAATCACACATTTACCTTCTCCTTTATATTACAATAAATGCATTGCCTTGAATTAAAAAAAAAATACATGTATAAGCAGCTTGTGACTTTCCCTTCACAACGTTAAAGAGGATATTAGCCCATATCTGCTATTAAAAGGGGAGTTAGGTTTGACAGGGCTATGAACAATTTATTCGGTTAACAAATATCATTTGAGTGCCTACTATCTACTAGGCACCACTCTAGATACTTGAGATACATCAGTAAATAAAACAGAAAATGTGCATTGCCCGTATGGAGCTTACATTCTAATATGAATGTGGGAGAGGAAGACAATAAATAGCAGACTAAATGAGTAAATTCTATATTTTATAAAGTGGCAAACGTTATGATAAAATAAAGCAAGATAGAGGAGATTGGGAATGCAGGAGAGTGTGTGGGTTGAAATGTTAAGAATAGTACATTTTTTTGAGAAGGTGGCATTCAAGGAAAGATCAGGAATTGCTGAAAGTGTAGCTTGGGGGATTTCTGAGGGAAGAATATTTCAAGCGAAAGAGAAGAGTTAGGTGTGGGTCACAGGGTGTGTACCTGGAGTTTTCAAGGAACAGCCAGGATGCCAGTATGGCTGATTTGGAGAGGAGTGGGGTGAGAAGCAGGAGGAATGAGGAGAACCACTGACTTGGAACAGGAAGGCAGGGCTTAGAGAGTTTTATGCCCAATGAAACTGAGAGTTTTGAGCAGGGTAATAACGTGGTCAGGCATATTAAATTTTTTTTCCCTTTTTTAAAGTTTTATTGCAGTACAGTTGATTTACAAGATTGTGGTCATTTCTGCTGTACAACAAAGTGATTCAGTTATACCTGTACACACATCCATCCTTTCAGATTCTTTTCCCACATAGATGATCAAGAATATTGGGGAGAATTCTCTGTGCTATACCGCAGGTTCCCAATGGCCAGTGGTTCCATATACTTAGGTGTACGTATGTGATCAGGCATATTTTTAAAGGATTATTCTGGCCGCTGTCTCTAGGATAGATCATGGAGCACAGTGGTGAAATCCAGATAGGCTAGAAGCTATTGCAGTAATTGAGGCAAGAAATAACAGTGGCTTGAACTAAAGTGGGCAATGAAAAGTATGTGGAAGAGGACTGGTAAATTCCGGACGGCACCATGGAAGAGTTTCAGGGTTGGGGAAGCTAGAAGATGGAGGCAGATTAGGAGATATTGGAGCCTTTTGGGAAAGGCACTTCAGGTAGGACCTGGGAATCTGGAGCTTCTTGTGGTGACTAACATAGACAGGGGTGAGGGGAATATTGAAATCGGTCCCAGAGGAGTCAAAAAATAAAGTGATGGGAAGGCTATGAGTACAGAGATTAGTAATGAATGTTTGGGCTCCTTAACTCTGGATGGAGGCAAAGAGGTTTGAGAACCAGGTGGATTCTTGATCCACGTTGGTAGAATTTTGAAGGGCTGGGGAGGGAAAGGCTCAGCCCTGGACTGTGTTTGTTCATGACTCTTGCCAGAGAGGCACTGACTTGGCATAATTTTCTCTCCCTCTGACCTTGATTTTCTTGATGGAGTTAACTCTTGTTCGAGTTGAGGATTTGGGGCCAAGAATGGTAATTATTCTAAGCACAAATCCTCATAAATAATATTGATTCAATAAAATATATGTCTAGAAGAGGTTGATTTGTAATTGCAGAAACGGAGGATACGGGAGAAAATTTTGGCAAAGACGACCAGGAGGGAGCTGGGCCTTTGGTGTGAAGGGGTGCTCTGGGATTGGGGACAAGAGACAACTATGTTTACAGCGTGAAGTGAAGAAGCCATGAGCAGCAGAAACATGGAAGTTTAAAACAGAGGGGATAATCGAAGGAATAACATTGCAGAGACGATGAAACTTTGAGCTGTTTATTCTTGGAAGGAAGGTGGAGCAGTTCTTCCCACAAGAAAGGGAAGAAAGACAATGGAATCATTCAGGAATATTCTAAAGACAGTTCTTTGGAGCTATGGCCACAGGATGTGGAATTTCCCGGGCCAGGGATAGAACCTGCACCACAGCAATGACCTGAGCCACTGCAGGGATAACGCTGGATGCTTAACTTGCCACGCCAAAAGAGAACTCCGATAAGGAACTTTTAAAAATTTTATTTATTTATTATGAAAAGAAATGAAGTATGTAGTAAAAAACTAAAGCAATCAGAAATAAGTAATAGAAAGTAAAAATTCCAAATAAATCTTTTCCTAGAATAATTCCTATTAAATGTTTGATATGTATTGTCTGTATTTTTTCTCCTGTGCATAGGATTTCTGTTTGTAAATGCTACATGAATATCTGAAATATTAGTATTTTTTTCTTTGCAAACTATAGGACTTATAAGTATTTATTGATCATCTTTTATATAGCGGATATCATCAATCTTTTGATTATGTTATTCACATCCTTTATATCTACACATATTTTTCCTTGATTTTTCAAGATTTTTAAAAAATTCACTGAAATCACCTAACATTTCCTTTTGTTCTTTTTTATCTTTTGAAGTTTTGCTTTGTTCATTTTAATGCTATGTTATTTGATATGTGAAAATTCATACTAGCAATAACTATTTTGAGCTGTATCCTTTGGGAAGTAGTAAAGTATTAAATAATATGCTAGATTTATTTATTTATTTATTTTTTTTTTTTGCCTTTTGTCATTTTATGGCCGCGGGTTTATGGCCGCACCCGCGGCATGTGGAGGTTCCCAGGCTAGGGGTCTAATCGGAGCTGTGGCCACTGGCCAGCGCCGCAGCCACAGCAACGCAGGATCCGAGCCGCGTCTGCAACCTACACCACAGCTCACGGCAACGCCGGATCGTTAACCCACTGAGCAGGGGCAGGGATCGAACCCGCAACCTCATGGTTCCTAGTCGGATTCGTTAACCACTGCGCCACGACGGGAACTCCAAGATTTATATTAAATATGCTCAATTTACCTTTGAAATGAGGTGACGATGATAGATGAAATTAATTCTCTTAGACTGTCTTCTTCTCTTCCCATTTTCTTTAGTTTGGAGAGCAAATATGATTCTCGTTTCAGTCTGTTATCATCAAAGTATTATTTTTTGTATTATGTAATTTTTCTTTTGAGAATTATAACAATATTTGATTTTTACAACCTAGAATCCCGATTTTTTAAATGTAATTTATGTACAGTTTCAAACGTTTTGTACCCCATGACTTCCTCATTCATGAATTCATTACTGTTACTCATCTATTCATTGTTTTGAAGTTTTTTCCTGATATATTTTTCAAAAGTGCATAAATGTTATATTTCTCAAGTTCTTACATATTTGGGGATTTTTACACATGAAAGGTGGTTAGACCAGCCTATAGAATATTTTTCTCTTTCATATTCATTAACCACTGTTCCATTTTCTTCTAGCATCTAACATTGCTTGGAATATATCTAATTTCTTTGTTCCTGAAGATGACCTTTTTCCCTCTGCCTAAATGACTGTAGGGTTTTTTTTTCCCCCCAATACTTGAAGTTCTAGAAAAAAGCTCTTATTAAATTTTCTTGGAATAAGGTAAGCTCTTCTGATGTGTAATTTTAAGATCTGCTTTATTTCAGAAAATTCTATTATGTAAATGTTTTCAGTTCCATTTACTCATTCACATCTTCAAAGACAGTAGTTGTTCATAGTTCAGTTCTCCGTTGTCTGTTGTCCATGTCTTTCATCTTCTCTGTGATCACCTTCATTCTCTGTCATGTTCTGCTAAATTCTATGGAATTTTTTTTCAATAGCTTGTCCTCCATGTTCAATTTTCTTCCACTTAAGTTCCACTCCTTGGTGCTTTTAGTGTGATTTTCAGTGATTTATTTTCTTTTCCTTGTTTATTTCCTCAGCTTTTGCAGATTTCTTTTACCTTTTACTGTTGCAATGGGTCCCATGCTATTTGGGGTGGGGGTGGGGTTTCTTTTTTTAATCTTTGAAAGAAGTCACTGAGATCTAATTGATTTGCTTGAGAATAAAGTGAGTCATTGTCTTGCCTCTCTGTCCCTGTTTACCTGTGTACTGTTTGAATCAGCTACTTAAAATGTAAGCTTGGAGTATAGAATGTTGATGGCTAATAATCATGGGTCAGTCATTCAGTGATGGATAAGCTGGTACAAGAGGAAAATCTGCTGCGAATGAAAAAGGGAGAAAGAGAGAGAGGCAGAGGGATAGAGAGGGAGATTTAGTTATTTCTTTGTTTTCTCTACCTATTACCTACACTTTTTAACAAAGTGCTCAAGTGACTTTAATAATGTAAGAAGCAATGTTAAAAATCATTTAACATACAAATAAAAGTAAAATATGAGTACCAGAGGAGAAATAAAAATACAGACATGTAGCTGCAGTATCCTACAAAATTATCACAATTAAGTTTTGGCTGAATTTTTAAGTTTCCTGGCAACAGAAACAAACAAACAAAAAAAACCCCCACATAATTAGATATGTGGTTCTCATTGGCTTTAAGCAAAAACCTATAAGTTAGTCAGAGGGAAATTTTGTGTAACACTGAGTTCTGAAAAAAAAAATCAAATGGAGCAAAGTTCTTAATGAGTTTTATTAGTAAATACATTAGTGGCACTCATTAAGCTATTTCTTATAGCATTGCTTAATAAAAAGTGAAAAGCGGGAGTTCCCATTGTGGTGCAGTCGAAACGAATCCAGGTAGTATCCATTGAGGATGCAGGTTCTATTCCTGGCCTCGCTCAGTGGGTTAAGGATCAGGTGTTGCTGTGGCTATGGTGCAGGCTGGCAGCTGTAGTCTTGATTTGGCCCCTAGCCTGGGAACTTCCATATGCCATAGGTGAGGCCCTAAAAATCGGGGAAAAAAAAAGAAAAAAAGTGAAAAGCTAGCATCCAAAGTAGTCCAGAGAAAACAAATTCCTGTGGTTCTAAGACAGTATGATCTAAGCCCGTTTGGAAGATATACTCCTCTCTTTGGAGGAGTAAATACTGTTCTTGGGTTGAATTGTATCCGCACAAAAGATAGGTTGAAGCCCTAATCTGAGTACCTTAGAATGGAACTTAAATGGAAACAGAACTGGCACAGATGTCATTAGTTAAGGTCAGGTCATAACTGGAGCAGGCTGAGGGCCCTAGTCCTACAAGACTGGTGTCCTTGTAAGACATAAGACACAGAGACCCACAGAGGGAATGTTAGGACAAGTTTGTGTGCACAGCGAGTATGCCCAGCACAATGAGGCCAAACAAACAAATCATCAGAGTCTGGAGCAGAGAAAGTTTTATTGCAGGGCCATACCAGAAAGTGGGTGGCTCATGCCCCCCAAAAAGCCCAAACTCCCCAAACCAAAATTGAAAAGCATTTAAAAATCTTTTTTTTTTTTTGCCTTTTAAAAATTATTTATTTATTTATTTATTTATTTTGCTTTTTAGGGCCACATCTGTGGCATATGGAAGTTCCCAGGCTAGGAACTGAGTCAGAGCTGCAGCTGCTGGCCTACACCATAGCCACAGCAACATGGGATCCCTGACCCCCTGAGCGAGGCCAGGGATTGAACCCGAGTCCTCAGGGATATTCGTCCTGTTCGTTACTGCTGAGCCACAGTGGAATCTCCTGATTTTTACATTTTTTTTTAAAGTTTTATAGAAGTAGAGTTGCTATATAGGGTTGTGATGACTTCTGCTGTACAATAGTGATTCGTTTATACATATACACATATCCATTCTTGTTCAGATTCTTTGTCCACGTAGATTATCACATAAAAAACATGTTTAAAAGCTAAGTGGGAGTTCCCGTCATGGCTCAGTGGTTAACGAATCCGACTAAGAACCATGAGGTTGTAGGTTCGATCCCTGGCCTTGCTCAGTGGGTTAAGGATCCGGCGTTGCTGTGAGCTGTGGTGTAGGTTGTAGATGCGGCTCGGATCCCGCGTTGCTGTGGCTGTGGCGAAGGCCAGCAGCTACAGCTCCTGTTAGACCCCTAGCCTGGGAACCTCCATATGCTGCACCCTAGGAAAAGAAAAAAAAAAAAAAGAGCTAAGCGAGGAGGTGGTGGCAGGGTAAGAGACCGGCTTGTGCACAATTTTCTGATTGGCTGATGGCGAGGTAGCTGTCCCCAGGCTCCAGGAGGCCCGAGTGCTCTGTGCTCTAGGTCCTCAAGCAGTTAACATCCTCCATGGGGGCAGGGGCGGGTTTTCACATCTGTGAAACAGCTCAGGAAATGTGCATCAGAGACTTATCTAGATACTTCAGAGAGGAGCTAAGGCAGAGGGTATGGGGGAAGGGCTGGCCCAGGAAGGCCCCATAGGGTCCTGCTGGGTTACAGGAGGAGGCAGGTGAAGGCCGGAGTTGTGCTCCCTCAAGCCACAAACACTTGGGGCTACACGCAGCTTCAAGAGGCAAGGAAGACACACCAGAGGAACCTGGTCCTGCCAATGCTTGTTTTCAGACTTCTGGCCTCTAGATTATGAGAGAATACGTTTCTGTTGTTTTAATTGTGTGTGGTACTTTATTACGGCAGCCTTAAGAAACTAATACGGATGAACTGCATTTCTTTCAGCAATGTTTTGTAACCGTTAGTTCTCTCAATCAAGATTTGATATGTGTTGGAATTCCCGTCGTGGCTCAGTGGTTAACGAATCCGACTAAGAACCATGAGGTTGTGAGTTCAATCCCTGGCCTTGCTCAGTGGGTTAAGGATCCAGTGTTGCCGTGAGCTGTGGTGTAGGTTGCAGACGCGGCTCGGATCCCACGTTGCTGTGGCTGTGGCGAAGGCCGGCAGCTACAGCTCCTGTTAGACCCCTAGCCTGGAAACCTCCATATGCCGCGGGTGCGGCCCTAGATAAGGCAAAAAGACAAAAAAAAAAGATTTCATATGTGTTAGCGTAGGGTCAGGTCCCCCAAGATGGCTATTCTCTTGCTCTCTGTACGTCCCCACCTCTGCCCTACTCACCTGACTGACTTTCCCTCTTAATCAGAGCCTAATCAGTAAATGCCTATGAACTTGCCGCAGGCCCAGGAAGGGATTATTCTATCCTTAGATCAGAACTGTCTCTCCACTGTGATAGTTTATCAAAGGGGTGGTGAGGGGTGGGGCTGTTCCTCTGCCGGTTCCCCTGGTAACTGATGAGCCAACCTATAACTAGTAGCCTCCCTCTCCCTGCAGCCTTCCACCACACACAGTGGGGTGTCGCTCTAGGACCTGGCTTGAGATATGTAAGATTCTCTATCCATTAAACCATGGGGGTCTCTGTTGTTGACTCCAGGCTCTTTCTCGGGCAAGTTCAGGACTTGCAGGCCTGTGGGGTGCAACCCAACACATGCACAGTAGAAAGTTTGATAAAAGAATAGTGAAAGTTTGATGTGCTGGTATTGAAGACAGATCCATATACTGTAAATGAAAAACTTGTAACTATTGGTAAGGTAAACAAACATTCCTTGAGAACATTGCTGTACCTAAGAGCCATACCCGTACTGCTGGCCATCACACCTATAGGAAGTACTAAGTGTCTACCTGAAAACAAATGTAGGGTTATTTTGTTCGTTTTTAACAGTGTGAAATCTGTTTTGTCACGTGAAATGAACACCACTGCAATGATCTAGTCTAGAGAGTTTACAAAAGTGGTGATGTCTTTTACTGACGCCTGATTATAAGCCATAAATCAGTTAGAAACGCAGGATAATATTAATACAGTTGATAAGCCAGGATTTATAACCATAAGTAGATAGAAGCTCTACTATCTGTTGAAACTGCCCCTAGTCATTGAAAACTCATCACTGGAATACAAGATTCCTGCCCTCACATTCTCTAGGGGGGGATATACATATATACTGATTTCCCAAAACTTGTCTTCATCTTTCCTTGATTTCTTCCCATCTAGAGATTTTTATTCCCAGGCAGGTGGTCTGAAGAAGCAGAAGTTTGTACAGTCTCATCCCCTTATCCAAAGGTCGAACTTTTGGACAGTCTCCAAAACACAGCAGCTGTCCAGAGATATGAAAAGGAGAAGGTAAGTCTCTGAGAGTTAGAAATAATTGTAGACCCCTGAGTTAAACTCATGACGTTTGCTGTAGAAATACGGCCCGCTAGAGACAGACTCAGCAGCAGGAGAAAGACGTCATAAACAGCAGCCATAGGTTGATATCAGTTTACCTGCAATAGTGGGTATTGAATAGTAAGAGCTGTACCCATAACGAAACTGGATGCAGAGTCAGACACCTAGGGCCAGGGGAGCACCAGTGGTAGGTTTCTTGTATCGTAATGAATAAGCAATGAGAAGCAATAGAATTATTAAGTTAAAATATACAGAAGACTGGGAGTTCCTGCTGTGGAGCAGTAGAAATGAATCTGACTGGTATCTGGAAGGATACAGGTCTGATCCCTGGCCTCCAGTGTTGCCATGTGCTGTGGTATAGGCCACAGATGTGGCTCGGATCTTGCGTTGCTGTGGCTGTGACATAGGCCTGCAGCTGTAGCTCCAATTTGACCCCTAGCCTGGGAACTTCCACATATGGAGGCTATGGCCCTAAAAAGCAAGAAAACAAACAAACAAAAACAAATATAAAGGACCTCTCTGAAGTGCTTAACATGAGTGATAAAATATGTCTTCTTTCAAATGCTTGGATGAATTTAAAAGTAAACGAGTGTACTTAACATGTTGAAATAAAGAAAAGAAAAATGTGAGGAAGGAGAAAGAGGCTATATAAAAATATTAAGAATTTTAAGAAGAACAAAATGGAAATTCTAGAAGTGAAAAAGGAGATGACTGAAATTAAAAACCCAGTGGAAGAATTAACAGCAGAGGATCCTGTAGCTGAGGAGAGAAGTGGGGGGTTGTAAGCTTAGATGGAGGACCTTACACAAAATGCAGAACAGAGAAAGAATTGCTGGAAAACATGGCACAGAGATTAAGAGTTACGGAGGGCAGAATGAGACGATTCAATATGCCTCCCACCAGAATTTAAAAAGAACATGATAGGGGAGGAGTTAAAGCAATATTCGAAGAGACAATGAGTGAGACATTTTTAGAATTATGAAAGATAGCAACCTCAGATTCCAAAACCCAAAGGATCCCCAGGGAGGTAAATTTAAACAGACACACACGCACCTAAACACACTGTTGTAAAACTTCAGAATGCCAAAGATGAAGAAAAGATATTAAAATTAGCCAAAGAAAGAACAGAGGTTGCCAGTAAAAGAACGGTAATGAGTCAGCTGAATTCTCAGCAACAGAAATGGAAGACAAAAGACTGTGGGAGAATACTTTTAATGTGTCAAGGGATAGTAACCCTCATATAGAATTTTTTACCTCTTAAATAAGTTAAGATTTAACTAAGTTAGATTATGCTGTGATACCATTAAGTCTGAAACCCCTGTGGCTTACCTAAACTTTTCTCTCTCATATTATGCATTCAGTAAAGGTCAGAAGATGCTCTGTTCCACACACTCACTCAGGCTCTCAGGCTGAAAAGCGGCTCTGCTCTGCAGCAGCATTACTCAGAGCTGTAGAACCTATGAGATCATTCATTTCAGGAGAGAGAGAGACATTGAGAAGCACGTACTCTAACTACCTTTGTCTGGAAGTGAAACATGTCACTTTCAGTCACAGTCCTTTGGTCAGAATGAATCCCAAAGTCCCAAACTAACTGCAAAAGAGATTGAGATATGAAAAGAATCATGTGGATATTTGGTAAGTCCATTCCCTGCCACAGCTATTTTTCAAAATGAGGACAAAATGGAGGTAGTTTAGATAAACACTTGAACGAGTGGAATATATGCAAGTTCCTGGGACAGGGATTGAATCCAAGCAGCAGCTGTGACCTATGATGCCGCTACAGAAATTCTGGATTCTTTGTCCCACTGTGCCAGATGGGGATTGAACCTGCACCATTTAACATGAGCCACTGCAGTTGGATTCGTAACCTACTGCTCCAGGACAACAACTCCTCAACAAACTCTTTTTTTTTTTTTTGGTCTTTTTAGGGCCGCACCCGCGGCATATGGAGGTTCCCAGGCTAGGGGCTGAATAGGAGCTGTAGCTGCCGGCCTTCGCCACAGCCACAGCAACGCCAGATCCGAGCCTCGTCTGTGACCTACACCACAGCTCACAAAAACTTCAGATCTTTAACCCACTGAGTGATGCCAGGGATACAGCCTGCATCCTCATGGATACTAGTCAGATTTATTTTTGCTGAGCCACATGGGAACTCCCTCAATAAACTCTTAATAAAGGAATTTCTATGGATGGCTTCAAGAAGAAGGAAAGTGATCTGAGAAAGAAAATCTGAGCAAAAGAAAAAAGTTCTAAAGTTGCCAAGAAAAAAGCAAACTGTTGGGTAAATATAAGTTGTAAATAATAGCTAAGGTACTCTGAAAGAAGACCAAAGATAGTAGAAATTTGTTTTATCAACAATGAGCTGTATTACAAAGGTATTGTACTGAGCACACTGTGAAACTGGCATAGGGAGAGATAAATAGGCCAAAAGAATATTATAACAAGTGCTGAAACAGACCTGGCATGTGAAGGAACTTAATAAATATATGATGGAAATGGTATTAGGATAAGTATACTTGACACTGGGATAACTTGTTATCCTCATGGGTGAAAAATACAATGTAATCAGATCTTTGCCTTAATTATGCCAAAAGTCATCTGCTTCAGGTGGACTAAAATCATAACTATATTTTCCTTTTTTTTTTTTTGTCTTTTTTCTTTTTTGGCCACCACGTCGCATATGGAGTTGCCAGGTCAGGGATCCGATCCAAACCACAGCTGTAACCTACTCCACAGCTGCAGCAACACTGGCTCCTTTAACCCACTGTGTGGGCTGGGAATCGAACCTGCTTCCTGGGCTCCAGAGAAGCTGCCGATTCTGTTGTGCCACAGCAGGAACTCCTAAACTAACTATGAAAGGAAAAACTTTAAAGTTTTTTCAAGAAAACGTAGGAGACTTTCTTTATGCCAACAAGATAAGAAAGAATCTTCTAAATAAGACACAAGAATGTAATTTATTTAAAAGAAAAATATTGAAGAACTTTTAGCACAATAAAATTAGAAACTTTCATCAGAACACACCACAAATGAAGTGAAGATATTTGTTGCACATTACGCTGGCAAATAGTAACATCTGGAAAAATAAAGAATCTCTACAAACTTCAGGAAAAAAGCTTGCAACCAAATGGAAAAGCAGGCATTTCACAGAAAAGGAACCCATATGGCCAAACAAACATATTAAAATATTCAGGCTCAATATTAGAAAAATAGAAATTAAAACTCTGAGATACAGTTTTTACACCCACCAGACTGGCAAGATTTTAATAGTCTGAGCAGGCTGTGTTGGTGAGGGGTGGAGCAATCAGAACTTGTATTTTGTTGGTGTGAATATAAATTGGTATGATTATTTTGGAAAATAAATCAATGTTATCATATCACGTTGAAGCTCTACATACTCTGTTATTCAGCAGTTCCACCCTTACGTTTATTCTGTGCTAGACAAATTGACACTTGCTACCCCAGGACATCTGTCTACAACCTGATCCCCAGAACCTGCGCATATGTTAGGTTACATGGCAAAGGAGAGTTAAGTTTGCAGGTACCACTAAGGTTGCCAATCTGCTGATCATAAAATGAGGAGCATAGCCTAGATTATCCCTTTAGGCCCAATAATCGCAATGAACCGTAACAGCAGAAGATGGAGGCAGGCGAAGCAAAACCAGAGAGATAACACATAAGAAAGACTTTACCAGCCATTGCTGGCTTTGAAGATTGAAGAGACTACAAACCAAGGAATGTAGGCCTTCTCTAGAAGCTAGAAAAGGGGAGTAAACAATTCTCCCCCAGAGCTTCCAGAAAGGAACTTGGCCCTACCAACTCCCTGATTTTATTGCAGTGAGACCCATTCCAGACTTCTGAGCTCCAGATCATTAAGGTAATACATTTCTGTTGTTCTAAGCCACTGAAACATCTAAATTTGAGGTGATGTATTACAACAGCAATAGGAAGCTAATACAGTACACTAGAGAAACACTCGCATAATAGCAGCATTGTTCAAAGTCACACACACACACACACACACACACACACACACACACACACCCTGAAAATAATCTAAATCCTTGTGGTTAGGAGAGTAGATCAGTAAGTACTGAGGAATAATATCTATCAGTGAAATGAATAAACCACAGGCACATGGATTAACATGATATTGGGCGAGAAAGCAAGTGGCAGACAAATTCAAACGTTGCAAATCATTTATTTTAAAATTAAATTTCATTGGAGTCTCGTTGACTTAGAAAGTTATGTTAGTTTCAGGTATACAGCAAAGTAAGTCAGTTACACATATGCATATATCCATGCCCTTTCAGATTCTTTTCTATGTTATTACACAGTACTGAGTATGGAATATTATTTATATAAAATTAAAAAAATTAAAAGTCCAATATGATGCTTAAAGACACATAATAATAACATATATAAATAAAGGCAAAGGAACAAGCACACTTCAGCCCTGTGGTTGCCTCTGGTGGGGAGGGTGAGACATGCAGATAGAAAAGGCTCATGGGCTTAGATATTTGGGGTGCTATAACATAGTAACACGAGCTGGGTATCTTATAAACAACATACATTTATTTCTCACAGTTTTGGAGGCTGGAAGTCCACGATCAATGTGCTGGCAGATTTGGTGTCTGGTAAGAGCTCATTCTTGGTTCTTTTCATTATGTCATGTGACAGAAGGATTTTTATGACTCTCATCCCTTTCGAGAGGGTTTTACCTTCATGACCTAATCACCTCCCAAAAGTCCTACTTCTATATGGCATCACTTTGGGGGTAAGGAGTTCCACATACAAATTTGGGGGGGAGCACAAACATTTGGACCATAGCAAGCCCATAGGGAGCAATGCTCCAGAAGAGTGATTTCATCGGTTTGTCACCATACTTTACACACGTATTGCATATATTATTTTGCAAGCACTGCATATTTTATATTTTAAGAAATGGATGGGAATAAAAAAAGAAAAAAAACTAAGTATGACAGAGTATAAATTTGGCCCACGGTGCTTAAAATAATTGCACCGTTTGGGGCTCTACAACTGACCTTGATGCTCAAGTGAGTATTGCAAATGCTATTTTTACATAAACTGAGTAACTGGGAGTGACTGTGACTCATGTGGCTTAACTGACAGCTGATCCTTGTCCATAGGGTCAGAGCCACGAAGTCAGTGAAGGTGACCATCTCATGGAGAGTGATTTGGAAGCCAAACAGCCTTCCCACACCAACGGCACCCTTAATTACTGGTCACCACTAGTGAGTGCTTGCTCTGTCCAGGAACTGTTCTTTTTTTTTTTTTTTTTTGACTATTTTTGTCTTTTTTTTTTTTAGAGCCACACCCATGGCATATTGAAGTTCCCAGGGATTGAATTGGAGCTGCAGCTGCCAGCTCATACCACAGCCACATCAATGCCAGATCTGAGCTGCATCTGCAACCTACACCACAGCTCATGGCAACTCTGGATCCTTAAATCACTGATCGAGTGCAGGGATTGAGGCCAGTTGGGTTCATTTCCACTGAGCCACCACGGGAACTCCCAGGCACTATTCAACAATCCTCACAGCTGCTGTTTGAGGCAGGGACTATTATTATTCCTATTTTACAGATGGGCAAACTGAGGCCCACGGTGGTTAAATTCTTTGCCCAAGATCACTCGGCTGCAAAGTGGCAGGAACTTGTTTCAAACATGGACAGTTTGAGTCCAGAGCCCATGCTCTTATTACTCAAAATTGTTCTTCAAATTGTTCTCCACATTTACTCTGAGGAAGGTTTACAGCGAGGCACTAAATTAAAATGCAGGTTCTTGTGATATTGTTGTCCTGAAGCAGGTCTTTAAATAAGCCCTGGAATTCACATCGTCAGCTGGCACTTAAGCATTTGCCACTAGTTTGACTTCTGTCCAATCTACCCCTCCCACTAATACCATCATACTTTTCTATGTAAAATTCTCCACGTCTCTCACGGCATCAAGACTCAAGTTCAACCCTCTTGGGTTAGCACACAGCCCCTTCATGCTCTGGCCCCTGAGCATCCCTTCTGTGTCATAGGCATCCATTGCCACCATCCATGCCCCTTAACCCTTCCTTTATTTCCAACATATGGACCTTCTTCCAAACTTGTGCATGATGGCATTTCATGCTTCCGTGCCTTGGTACATGCTGCTTTTCCTGCCCAGAAATACACTGCCTACCTTGTCACCTAGTTAACACCTACTCATCCTTCAAAGTTCTGAAGCTTCACTTTGCATCTTCACCCAGTATTGGTTTAGAAGCCTCCCTTCTGCTCTTCCATAACACCCCCTGTTTTTTTATATTACAGTGCTAATAGCACTACACTGTAAACTTCAGTGTGTTCGGGGACACTGAGTAACTCCTTTAACAGTCTGTAATAATGGTAATAAATGTCACTTATGGAGATTTTGTAGGCAATTTGCATATCATTTCCAATTCCCCATCTAACTCTCAAAGGTACCTTGCTTCAGCTGCATTTTAAAGTTGAGGATACCGAGGCTTAGAGAGTGAGGTATCAAGTTCATGGTTCTACCATTATAATGGTAGCACTACACTCACATCTGTTTCGTCAGTGTCTTGGACACTTTCTATCCAGCACATGGCATTAGTGCTGACGCTTTTCTGCTTAGATGAATGTGGATGGATGGATGGCCAGGGTTGCCATAGATCCAGATTTAGAAGAAAGAAAAACAAAGCCAAATTTGAAGTCAGAGTGTGAAGGCTCTTGAGTTATGGCTTGAGTTATGCCTCTGCCTCCACTGAGTCAAGTTAGGAGAGTTCTTGAATGGTGAGCACCTCCAGAGGCAATTGGTATAGCAAGCAGGCTTCTGGCTGGGAAAGAGCTTAGCATTAGAGGTTGCAGATCAACAAGGAGGACAGAAAGAGTCTCAGCCTGGAGGCAGAGTGCCCACTGGTGTAAGTTTTCTTTGCGGAAGAACTATGGTGTCATGCAGTCTTTATCTTAGTTCCTCAGATGGGGAAAGAGTGATTTACTATCTCTGTGCGCAGCTGTGACCAGAGATTGATATGGGCTTGGTCTCAGGGCCAGCGCCTGCACACTGCCTGCCTTTTGGTTTGTGTCCAAGGCTGCTTTTTTCTGAAAATAGAAGAGGACAGTGCCTCTGACTCAGTCCTTTCACCTCATGGGCCTTCTGGTACATTTGTCCTCAAAGTATTGATCCTTCTCTGATTCCTTGCCACATTCCAGATTTGCAAAATTTGCAAGGTATTACTGAGAGATTTAAACTCTGTTTTATTAATCCCTATAAGTAGGTGCCATGTGAATCAGAGGAAATACATTTCTTTCTTGTGTTACCTCTTTAACAACAGACAAGGTCACGGGGGCCTGTTTACTCTGAGTCCTTTGAATAGCAGAGTAACAGTTTATCAAAGCGGCTCCCTTGGGGTCCACCCCACAGCAGTGAGCTGGGAGTGAGGTTCTGCCTCTGGATTAGCCTCCTTACCTCGCTGTGGATTGCGGACCCTCCCTTAACTCCCTCCCAAGGCTTCCTCTCCACCCTCTCTCCTTCATTTTTTATTTTTTATTTTTGGCAGAGGCATGTAGCAGCTTGATGTAAGATTTCATCAGTTCCCAGACCAGGGATTGAATCCAAGCAGTAGGGGTGAAAGCACCTGGTCCTATAGGCCACCAGAGAGCACCCAACCCTCTCTCCTTTAATGACTTCCCTTTCACCGACTATTTAAGGAGGGCTTCTTGGGGACCCACGTGACCGGAAGTGATAATGCCACGAGTTCTCAGCAACTGCGCAGGCTCCCTCGGCACCCCTGCCCCCTCCATTCTGCAGCTCTGCAGAGAGGTCGTGAGTAGGAATCCGCATCCTCCTCCTCCATCACCTTCCTCCCCACCAAACTGTGAGACTTAAGCAGAAATGAGTGCATTCAGCTCTTTTTTTCATTTCATCAATTGATTAGACTCTGTGCATTTAATTCCCTGTGACACAAACTCTCTTAGTTGTACAGAACTAAGCCTATTTTTCCCTGACACTTGGAGGCTTGCATCATCCCTGATCTACCAATCTTCTGGTTGGGTAACCGAGCCCATCAATCTGCCTCTCTAAACTGCAGCTCTGTCCCATAGGTAGACGCCCTCGCTTGCTCTCCTCAGCCTCTCCTGGTGGCCCCCAGACTCATGCCAGGTGTGAAAGCTGAAGGTCCAGGAAGCAGGGATTTCCACTGCTCCAATGCAGGTCCCTGCAGGTGCAGAAGGTGGTACTCCTCCTGGGAGAGAAGCATGACCTCATCCTTGGAGGCCACCTGAAGGCAGCATCTTGGAGTCCATCTCCTCTTACCTGGGCCTGGTATTAGGGAGCCAGTGCTGGGGCTTCATTTTATTGGATGCCTTTTTGAGGGTAGCAGAAGAGCTACCCAGGCTATATAAATCCTCGATGGAGTGTCTCTCTCCACAGTAAACAGCTCAGAAATTCTCCCACTCTGTTTCTGGGGCTCAAGCTGCCCTTCCTACCAGAATTAGGTCTCATTATTTCAAAATTATGCTTCAGAAACTGTCCCACAGGTGGAGTCTTCTTAAAATAAGGATTCCTGGGCCCTCCCCCTGAGACCGAATCGGTAGATCTAGGGTGAGATCTGAAAAGCAACACATCTGATTTTATGATCAAACAGATTTGGGAAGGACAAACAAAACTCTTCCAGCATAGTTCTCTTTGTGTAACATTACATTTCCGAAGAGTGGCAGCTGGGCAGGTGTTGGCTCATTTTCTGCAACATTAACGACCAGCCCTCCCCAGGTGTGCTTAACAGACAGGTGTGTCCAAGCTTCTCCCCCTACTTTGACCCAAGTCAGTTATTTTTATTCCTGAGAGAGGTCTATGATGAGATGCTCTTCCTAATTATGAGGAGATCTAGCTTTGCTTGGACCTGAAGTTTGTGCAATTTGGAGAATCCCTCTTTAGGGAAAGGAAGATCAAAGTACAAACACAACATTAAACACAGAGCCTTGGAAGACGCTTACACATATGAAAAACCCAAAAGCTTAGACTTCATCACATGAACAGCAGTTCTGCCTCTCCATCCGGAGCAAATCGAAAGAACACCCTTGTTAACATTGTCTATGCCTTCCATGTATGTTAGATGGAATGAGAAGGGGAAAAACCCCACAGAAAGAGATTATTTTGACATAGAAGAGTCTGGGGCTGAGCTTTTAACCACAATACAGTGGCATAGCCTTGGTTGGTGAGTTTGTTATGCTCTATAGTCTCTGAAATTGGAGAAAGAGCAACGTGGTAACTTACTTTGTGACCCACCTCCCATTCTTCCCTCCCTCCCTGCCTGCCTCCCTCCCTCACTTCCTTCCTTCCTTCCTTCCTTCCTCCCTCCCTCCCTTCCTTCCTTCCTTCCTCCCTTCCTTCCTCCCTATCTCCCTCCCTCTCTCATTCTCCCATTCTTTCTTCTTTCTTTTTATTATTTTTGTATGTTTAGGACTGCAGGTGTGGTACATGGAAGTTCCATGTACCTTGTTGTAAATGGCAGAATTTCATTCTGTTTATATCGGGGTAGTACTTCATTGTCACCTTCCATATATGTGTCTCCCTTCCTATTCTTTGAACATAGATGCATACCAGACATCCTCCTGCCTCAGGGCCTTTGCACTTGCTGTTTCTACTTCTAGAAAACTTTTCCTCCAATTATTTGAATGATTTGTTCTTTAACCTTCTATGGACTTTATTCAAACTTCAACTTTCCCACGAAGTTTTCTCTGACTGAAATTAAATCCCTCATCCACCTCCACTCCTATATTCACTGAATCCCTGTCCTAATTTATTTTCCATCATGGAGTTTGTCACCACATAACATGTTATATATTTTTGCATTTATTTTATTTGTTGTCTAACTTCCCCTCTAGAATCCATGAGGGCAGGGAATTTTGTTTAAAGCTATGTTCTCAACATCTAGAACTCTTCTTGGAATGTAGTAGGTGCTCAACAAATATTTGTTGAAAGAAATACTGAATGAATTTTAATCAACCACTTAACCATACAGGTGAAAAACTGAGAATAAGTGGCTTTTTCTGGGTCTCACAGAGAGTTAAAGGCAGAGTGGAGGCAATCTCTATAGATCAAATGCTAATGACCAGAAATGCAGGTGCCACCACCTAGATCCCAGCCCTTTACTTACATTTGTGTTACTTCATTGGCCTCTGCCCACAATTTCATGCCTCCTTTAGGACTAGCACTTAAAGAAAGAAGGATCTACTGCCGAAATATATACCACCTCAGTCATCACACCCAGGAGAAAACCTCTGATATTCACTTTTGTTCCAAGGATAAACCTTTGAGAATTTTTTTCTATACAGGAATTATATTCCTGTCTGAATATATGAAAATTAATGGCTTTTTACCAGGAAAACAAAATTCCTTGAAGGGAGACATTACATTTAATTTCACAGTTGAGCTTCAGTATCCACAGATGAGGAACCTGTGGATACAGAGGGTGACTGTATTACACTATTTTATATAAGGGACTTGAGCATCTGAGGATTTTGGTATCTGCAAGGGTCATGCAACCCATATTCTGCTGATACTGAGGTGTGACTATATAGTGAAATATTTGAGTTATAAACTAAAAAGTTTAAACTAGTTCATTTATTTGACTGACCAACACGTGTTTATTGAGTGCTAATGTGTGCCAGGCATTGTTTTAGGTGCTGGGAACAGATAAAAGTGGCATGATCTTCAAGGAATTGACTGTCTAGTGTAACAGGGTGTGTGGGGATGGGATAAATAAATACAGGATATATTCGTTTTCTATAGCTGCTGAAACAAATGACCGCAAATTTAGTGGCTTAAAATAATGTACATTTGTATATTTGTTTTTTTATAGTTCTGGAGATCAGAAATCCAAAATGGATCTTATTTGTCTAAAATCAAGGTGTCAGGGGGCCACGTCCTTCTGAAGCCTCTAGAGAAGTATCTGTTTTCTTGCCTTTTTTAAAGCTTTTAGTGGCTGCATGTATTCCTGGTTTGTGTCCCCTTCCTCCATCTTCAGGGTACCTCACTCCAGTGTCTGCTTCCAAGACCATGTCACCCTCTCCCCTCACTCTGACTCCTTCTGGGTACCTCTTACGTGGGGCTCTATGATGACATCAGCTCACCCAGATAATCCAGGAAAACTCCCTGTCTCAAGATCCTTAATCTAATCCCACTTATAAAGTCCATTTTTTTCCCCATATAAGGTAACACTTCTAGGTTCTGGTGGCTAGGACATTGACATCTTGGGGAACCATTATTCAGACTACCATAGAGGGCAATGTGACATGGCGTTAAGTACCAGATGTTATGTGAACACAAACGACAGAGCAGGCAGGGCATGGAGGAGGACTGGGACAGCTTTCTAGAGTAAGTGACTCTTTGCTGAGGCTTGCATGGTGGCAATGGACGGTCATTAGGTACTACGTATAAAGGAACATACAAGAGAAAGATGTTTCAATGAAGATAATTTTTTATATTAATTGTCTATCACTGCATAACAAATTACTCTGAAACAGCCGCTTACAGTAATAAATGTCTGAGATCTCACATAGTTTCTGAGGGTCATGGATCTGGGAGTGTCTTCATTGGATGGTTATGCCTGATGGTGTCTCATGAAACTGTTCTCAAGTGTTTTCTGGGACTGCAGTCCTCTGAAGGAGTGGGAGAAGCAATATCCAAGCTCCCTCTCGTGACTAGCAGTTTTTCACTTCCTCACCATACCTCTCCATAGGGTTACTCACGTGACATGGCAGCTGGCTTCCTGGAGGGCGAGTAATTCAAGAGAAAGGGAGACAGTCCCAGATAGAAGCCTTAGTCATTTATAACCTAATCTCAGAAGTGACTAGGTTATTACCATTCTGTTGGTCACCCGGACCAACCCTGGTACCGGGTGGGAGAAGCCTGCCAGAGGCCCTCACCGTCGGGAGGTGGGGCTCACAGTGGACCGTCTTGGAGTCTGGAGCCCACAATATTCTTGAGATGACAGGAGTTTCTCATCCTTGGGTTAGAGCATTGAGAGCCTGTATATTTGGCCTGGGAGTTTGGAAATAATCCCTTTATTGATAGGGAGTCCTTGCAAGGCTTAGTCGGAGAAGTGACATAACCAAACTGCTTCTTAGAATGATGGAGAGTGTGGTAAGAATGTCTGGAGGGTGGAGCAGAGAGTAAAAGATCAGAGAGTAAGGGTGGCTAGGAGGTTAATGCAACAGTGCGGGGGAGAGGGGGTGAGGTTTCGGATGAGGCCATGCTGGCCAGGAAGTGCTGAGATGGAGGATTCAGTGCATATTCAGGAGATGAAATATTAGGGAGGCAGGGAGTGGGGGACGGGCTCAGGGTGACTCTAAGGCTGCTGGTTTATAGGACACATAGGTAACATGAAAATATTATAGAAAAGAGGACATGGTTGATGTGAGTGTCAAAAAGATGCCTAAATTTGAATATATCAAGTCTGAGCTGCCTACTTACTGTTGGACTTAAAGGTGTACAGATAACTGGTGGGCAGTTAGAGCTGAATAAACTTTGTTCAGACTAACTACAGCAAGGCCTTTTAAGCATTTTTCAAGAGGTCCTGCATTCTGGCCAGAGGAGAATGCTTCATGATCTGTGCTGGTGTTATGTCCCAACCTAAGTCGAATGTCTTTTCCAAGGTGCTGTCCTTATATGGTCATCATCCTTGTAATTACCATTTTTTTAAATACTCCCTATGTGCACCACCACACTCTGTGCTATGCACTTTGAGTTCTTTATTTACTTTTCACACTAACCCAGGGAGCCACATAATGGTATCATTTCCTTTTTATAGATGAAGAAATTAAAGTAGGCGCTACTATTATTCCATTTTTCAGATGAGGAATCAGGCTTAGCTGGTGTAATTAATACTGCTCGAAGTTATATAGTGAGTGCGTGATGGACACTGATCCCAATTCCAGATCTTTCCACTGCAGACCCCATGCCTTTAATTGAAC
Organism: Catagonus wagneri; assembly: GCA_004024745.2. Lineage (NCBI taxonomy): Eukaryota > Metazoa > Chordata > Mammalia > Artiodactyla > Tayassuidae > Catagonus > Catagonus wagneri. Next base: position 1,327,256 of record PVHT020000065.1, read on the forward strand.
AGCCCCCTACAATGTGCTTTATAGCTTTCTTTCTTTCTTCTTCTTTTTTTTTTTTTTTTTTTTTTTTGCTTTTTAGGGCAGCACCTGCAGCATACAGACGTTCCCACGCTAGGAACTACAACTGCCGGCCTACACCACAGCTCACGGTAACACCGGATCCTTAACCCACTGAGTGAGGCCAGGGATCTAACCCGCAATCTCATGGTTCCTAGACTGATTCGTTTCTGCTGTGCCATGAGAACTCCAATATTTTTCTTTCTATTTATTTATCTTGGCTGCACCTGCAGCATGTGGAAGATCCCCGGCCAGGGACTGAACCTGAGCCACGGCAACAACCCGAGCTTCTGAAGTGACAATGTCAGGTCCTGAACTTGCTGCACCACAAGGAAACTCCCTCCCAGTGTGCTTTATGAAGTTGGGGACACTTTTCCAGCAAGGTCAGGGTGCAGTGAAGTGATGATTTACAACTTGACACGCCATAGACAGCAAATAAGGAAAGTAAGAGCAAGGTCAGAAATCCACACATACAGAGGTGTGGAGAAAAGGTCAAATGCCCTCCTCCTGTTAAAGACATAGAGACTTTGACCTATTGACAATGTTTGCTAGCTCTTTCCTGGGTCTCTCTCTCTCCCAGGTTTTTTTTTTTAATTTTTCCCATAGGTGAAAAAAATGTGAGGAATTGCTTTCATTCACTTAAAAAAAATGTTCATTTTCTTGTCACAGGAAAGTACAGCCTCCCGTGTTAGCTAGATGGCCTTTGGAGACTAAGATGAATGCAGAGGGAATTTCACCACAGCACATATTTCATTAGAAAACAGAAAAGGGAGTGGGTGCATGAAAGATGTTAGTCAGGTCATGTCTTATCCTTAAAGACTGTTCCCATAACAGCAGATAAGTTGGTTTGGAAATAGCTACTACCAAGCCATTTCTTTATGAAAGTGTCAAATTTTTAAAAAGAGAAAAAAAATGTTCCCATACCTAACATCATATTGTGGAATTAAAGAGCAGATAAAGGGGGAGTTCCTGTGGTGGCTCCGTGGTAACAAACCCAGCTAGTATCCATGAGGACGGAGGTTTGATTCCTGGCCCCACTCAGTGGGTTAAGGATCCGGCGTTGCCATGACTTGTGGTGTAGCTCTCAAATGCAGCTCGGATCTTGCGTTGCTGTGGCTGTGGTGTAGGTTGGCAGCTGTAGCTCTGATTGGACCCCTAGCCTGGGAACTTCCATATGCCGAAGGTGTGGCCCTAAAAAGACCAAAAAAAAAAAAAAAAAAAGCGCGCGCAAGAGAGAGAGAGAGAGAGAGAGAGAGAGAGAGATAAAGGGACTGGCTGTCACACCCAACTTTGTAAATGACTCCTAGACTCTTCCTTGTCTTGGAAAGGAGCCAACCTCTGAACCTGCTTCCTGTAGATCCGAGTGTGGGAGCACAGAATCCCACCGGCAAGCACGAGAAAGCTCACTGCTTCTCTGCAGCTGTCTGCAATTTCCCAGAGAAGGCAAAGACAAGTCTAAACATAGACTTTCACCTTGAAATGCCATAAAGGTAATAAAACAGGGCATGGTGGCTCATGACAGGTTGCTTTGCAGTGCTCCCACTTCACGTTTTATTTGAGTTTCTAAGCAACAAGCTTATTGAAACTGGAGAAGTGGGGAACTGAGAGATGAGGGCTCCACCATGGAGGTGCCCAGGCAACTCTGGACATCAGAGAATGGCTTTTCTCATCCCCCTGCCCTGATACGCTCAGAACCTGGAGAGATGCCAGCCTTCAGTGATACCTGACCATATGCCACATTTTTCTGTATTAACTAGCAATCACCGATGTTAGTAGGAAAATAGACTCCATTCCAATTTGTTTTGATATTCGTTAGGTAGATAGAACAGCTCAGTATTTTCGGGAATCCTAAGTCATTATTCAACTTCTGGGACATGACTTTCTGTGTTGTATATTGCATGCCTCAGGATTTCTGGTTCCAGTGTTTTTGTTTTTTGTCTTTTTAGGGCCACACCTGAGGCATATGGAAGTTCCCAGGCTAGAGACTGAATTGGAGCTACAGCTGCTGGCCTACACCGCAGCTCACAGCAACACCGGATCCTTAACCCACTGAATGACGAGGCCAGGGATTGAACCCGAGTCTTTATGGATACTAGTTGGGTGCATAACCACTGAGCCACAACAGGAACTCCCTGGTTCCAGTTTTGGATTTCAAAGTATTAGCGCTTAAGAACATTTAATTAAAACTTTTCTAATTAATTGTAACACATAATGCTTTTTACTTCTAACTTTTCTTTTTCTGTACAATGGAACCTATATTCAATAAAAGGAAGAAAATGATGTAACTTCTCTGGTCTAGGTTAACAATTAATATGATGCTTAGATGCCTATCAAGATACTTTTTTGTATTAATGTGGGAAAAATGCACAACTTCTTACAAATGGGCTACGGAAAGCAAAAACTACGTCAAGGCTGCCTATCAGGAAATGAATCCACATCCCAGGAGGCCGACAATAATAAAGTCGGTGCTGAATATATGAAGATTTATTTGACATGTTAACACATTACTACCACAAATTATATTACTAAGTCAGCCATGGGAATCAGCTCAGGGCCACAAGTCAGCCAGTCCACGAACAGTTTCAGCCTTTAGTCTGAAATCTTCCATCCACCACGATCACAGAAACCTTGCAGGTGTTGGATGTTCCACACTTTACTGGACATTAAGTTTAGACATTAGTGAATGTTAGCTGTGTAAGTCCTTAGTAACAACTTTCTGTTTGTACAGCCGTCCAAGTTTCCTATGATTGTCTTTCTAATTCTGTGATTATAAACTGTGCCTGTTGAAGAAATCATTTTATGACATTACTGAAATGGAGCCTGTCTGAGAGGTTTCCAGAGGACTGGAACGCCATAAGTGTGTTTCCGGTGGCTTCTGATATGTTTTGCATTCTCCCCTTTTATGGGAGAGGAACAACCCATCTCATGGGAGAGGAACAACCCTATACCCATATGTGGCAGGAACACTCAGGCTGGGGCCCTGTGCTTCTCAGACATGAATGATACTGTCCATAGATGCCCCAGAACATTACTCGGACTCTACTTTAACTCTTATTTCTCCCCCCAAATTTAGTAAGTCTAAATTATAAATAACGATTCCAATCCAGTAACTTTGTTCCAAATGATGCACTTCCTTCTTCTTCCTTCTTCCACATCCTCTGTCTGTTTTGTCTCCTTTTCTTTGATCTGGTGCTGGTTTCAAATGCCGTCATCATGGTAACTGACCTCTGCTACTCAGCCCAGGACCATCCCCACAACACGCCCCTGGGGGCACTGCTGCAGTGGGCTGCTGGCCCTGCCCCCATGAGGCCCACGTCAGTGTACCAGGGAGAACTTGGCCCGCTTCTGGGTTTCTTTAAAAACTATATTTGTTTTAGAGTAGTTGTTGGTTCACAGTAAAATTGAGGGGGGGCGGGTACAGAGATTTTCCAGATACCTTTCTGTCCCCACATGTGCACAGCCTCGTCTGTCACCAGCATCCCCCAGCAGAGGGGTGCATTTGTTACAGTGGGTAAATCTGCATTGACACATCCTAATCGATCGAAGTCCATAGTTTCCACTCTTGGTGTTGTATATTCTGTGGCTTCAGACATGGATCGTGACAGGTATCATACAGGGTTTTTCACTGCTCTAAAAATCTTCTGTCATCCATCTATTCTTCCCTCTCTTTTCACTAACCCTGGCAAGCACCATAGCCATAGTTTTGCTATTTCGAAACATCATATAGTTGGAATCATATAGTTTGTATCCTTCTCAGATACCTAGCGATAGGTATTTAAGTTTCCTCCTTGTCTTTTCATGCCTTGATAGTTCATTTCTTTCAATGTTGAGTAATAGTCCATTGTCTGGATGTACTCCAGCTTACCTTTCTTATTCACCCACTGAAACAACCTTTTGGTTGTTCCAAGTTTTGGTAATTATTAGAAAAGCTGCCATAAACTTCCATGTGTAGGTTTTCATGTGGACATAAGTTTTTGATTTCTTTGGGTAAAAACCAAGGAACACAATTGATGGATCATGTGGTAAGAGTATATTTAGTTTTGTAAGAACAGCCAAACTATGTTCCAAAGTGGCTGTACATTTTTTTCCCCAAAGTGCCTATACATTTTACATTCCCACCAGCAATGTATTCCTGTTGTTCTACAACCTCACTGGCATTTGTCATTAGTGTTATGGATTTTGGCCAATTAACTGAGTGTGCAGTGGGAATCTCACCGTGGTCTTAATTTGCACTTCCCTGATGACCTTTGTTTTTTTTTTTTTTTTTTTTTTGGTCTCTTTATGACCACACCTGTGGCCTATGGAATCTCCCGGGCTAGGAGTTGAATCAGAGCTATAGCTTGTGCCTATGGCACAGCCTTGGCAACACCAGATCCGAGCCACATCTGTTACCTATGCTGCAGCTCCCGGCAATGCAAGATATTTAACCAATGAGTGAGTCAGGGATCAAATCTGCATCGTCAAGCATACTATGTCAGGTCCTTAGCCTGCTGAGCCACAATGAGAACTCTTCTGATGTGGAATGTCTTTTTTTTCACTACAGTGTTTCTACTGCATATTTAAAATATCACATATTGGTCTTAGGAATCGTCCAGCATCTCGTTTGGGTAGCTGGACATCTTAGCACTTATTCAGCAGTCTGCTAAATTGTTTCTTCTTCAGAGACATAAATACCACCTAGAAATTTTCTGGTAGGCTTGTTTTTATATGTTGTGGCTTGCTGAATCAAAACATCTGAATTTGATATAACTTCACTGCCATTTCCTTCAGGAATTAAGTCATCTTTCTGCACTTGGGATACTGAACAAGCAACTCCTGGCCTCATCCAAACCCTTTTGAGATATTTTTCACCCAAGAAATTTTGGATTTTAACCGGGGACCCATTCTCCTGAATAACATCATTGAAAGGGGAGTGAGCATGCCCAGAACTTCATTTTATGGTGGAAGCCCAGGGTGACACTCTTGATCGCCTGCTGTACATGACTACAGAAAGGGTAAGTGGTAGCCAGTCCCTTTCTATTTTTCCACCATTTTGTCAGCCTGGAGCATATTCTTTCCAATGAAACAGAGTTCTATGTTGATGGGACCTCCTGCAAGATTCCTCTGGGGCCCTTCGTAATAACTGTGTGTCCCTTTAGAGTGATGTCAGCATCTTCTGGAATGTGGAGGTCTGCTGAGAATAATCTCATTCTACGTTTATGGCCATGTGCCGCATTTAGAGGTTCCTGGGCCAGGGCCTGAACCTGCACCACAGCAGCAACCCAAGCCACTGTGCCACAAGAGAAATCCTTTCATTCTCGTAGTGGGTGTGGCCAAGATGTCATGTGTTTATTTGCCAACTGCGTACCTTCTTTGGTAAATCTCTATTAGGTCTCTGGCCTGTTTTCAGTTGGTTTGTTCATTTCCTCATTGCTGTGTTTAAGAGTTTTTTGCATATTTTGGATAACAATCCTTCATCAGATGTGTCTTTTACAAGATACGCTCCTAGTCTCTGGGTTGTCTTTTCATTCTCTTGACATTGTCTTTTGCAGAACAAAAGTTTTTAATTTTAAATCCAGCTTATTAATTATTTCTTTCTTGGATCATACCTTTGGTTTATACCTAAAAGTCACCATGTTACCCAAGGTCATCTAGATTTTCTCCTCTGTTAGCCTCTAGGAGTCTTATAGTTTTGTGTTTTACATCCAAATGGTCTATGATCCATTTTAAGTTAATTTTTGTGAAAGACCTAAAGTCTGGGTCAAGATTAATTCCCAGTAGTACAAATACATTATAATAAAAAAAATCCTAATTTTCCCCTCCCTTTTCTTGTGTCATTGCTGTCATTCATTTTATTTATATATCAACATACATAAGCATATATATGTGTGTACATACACACAAAATATATATACATAACCATACATAATCAAATACATTGTTGTTTTTATTATTTTGAACACTTATTGGATGAGTTAAGAATAAGAAAAACAGAGGGTTTTATTTTACCTTTACTATTCCTTCATTGATGTGCTTCCTTTCTTTATGCAGATTGGACTTCTGACTCATTTTTTTTTCTCTTTAGAGAACATCTTTTAACATTTCTTACAAGGCAGGTCTACTGGCAACACATTCCCTCAGTTTTTCTTTGCCTGAGAACATCTTTATCTCCCCTTCAGTTTTGATGGATAGTTTTGCAGCATACAGAATTTGAAGATGGTGGATTTTTTTCTTTCAATACCTTCAAGATTTCACTCCACTCAACTAGCTAACTGTTTTTTTTTTTTTTCCTTTCAGGGCTGCACATGTGGCATATGGAAATTCTACAGCTGCCAGCCTACACCACAGCTACAGCAACTTGAGATCTGAGCCACGTCTGTGACCAACACTACAGATCATGACAACACCAGATCCCCAACCCTCTGAGCGAGGCCAGGGATTGAACCCACATCCTCATGGATACTGGTCAGATTTGTTTCTGATGCACCACAACGGGAACTCCCATTTAACTTTCTTGAATGATTTCTGAGAAATTGAATATAATTCTTATCTTTGTTTTTCTATAAGTAATATTTTTTTCCTCTGTTTTCTTTTAGGACTTTATGTTTGATTTTCTGTTGTTTGAAAATATTCCTGGGGTAGCAGGGTTTTTTTTTAATTTTAATTTTTTATTTTTTTAGCTTAATCCTGCTTGGTGTTCTTGAGTTTCCTGGATCTGTGGTTTGATGTCTGACATCTTGGGGAATTCTTAGTCATTATTGTTTCAAATATTTCTTCTTTTCTTTCTCAGTTTCTTCTCCTTTGGGCAATCCCGTCGCACATATGTTACGCTTTTTTAGTGATCCCACAGTTCTCAGATACTTTTGTCTTTTCTTTTTTCTTTTTCAGTCTTTGTTCTTTTTCACTTTTGGAAGTTTCAATTGCTGTATCCTCACACTCACTGGTACTTTCCTCAGCTGAATCCAATCTACTACTAAGCTCATCAAAGGCATTCTCCATTTCTGTTGTGTTGTTTTTGACCCCTAGCATTTCTTTTTGTTTTTTTCCTTAGGATTTCCATCTCTGTTTACATTGCCCATCTGTCTCTGCCCTTTGGATTCCTTAGCATATTGATCACAGCTGTTTTAAATTCCTGGCTTGATATCCCTTCAAAAAAAGTGGGTTTTTTGTGTGTGCCCTTTTAGTATGCCTTGTAATTTTTCTCTAGATAAATGGACAAGATATACCAGGTAAAACATCCTCTGTCAATAGGCCTTTGGTAGTTTGGTGGTGTGGCTTGGGAAGACAGGGAGAGTTCTGTACTCCCATCTTTAGGACTTAGTCTCTGGTTGAGCCTATGCCTCTGGACTTTAAACTTCACACATATTTTTCTCCCCCCTTCGGTGGGAAGAATATGCTGGAGTTGAGTATTCCCCTCCCCCCTGGGCCAGCTAGGCTCTGATAACACCTCAGCAGATTAGCTCTGGTTAACTAGTTTCACCTAGGGAAAAACCTTATTAAGAAGGACAGCTGTGCTCTGACCTATTTCAAAATGGTTCCTCTTGCTGCTCCCCTGCTGGCAGCCTGAGGGGAATATTCTCGGATGTTCACTGTGAGAACCGGGTCAGGTTTCTGGAACTAACTCACAAAAGTTTGGGGGTCCCCCTAAGAATGGATCCCTTGTAGTTTTTACTCTCAGACTCATCCACGCGGAGCATTTAATTCATTAACTGCAGTCCAGGATCTCCTACCCAGGCACTGGTTCCCACGGTAATTCTGCTCAAGCATCTCAGCTCAGGTAAGCTGTGACTCCCTGTATTTGCTTGTCTCACCAGTATTATGGGCGGTGGTTTGCCTGGTGTCTTCCTCTCTCTTATGAATCCTAGATGAGTTGCTTATTTTTCAGTCTGTTCAGCATTTTATTTGCTGTTAAGACAGCATGGCAATTTTCCAAGATTGTTATATGCAGAACTGAAAATGGTGTTGCTGAGTTTCTTGCTCTGGATGGAGAAGTTTACAAATCTCCAGGCTACTTGGGTCCCAGCTGAGACATACTGTGTGCTATATATAAATGGTCTTCTGCCTGGTCAGCCAGGCTCAGGAAAATCACTCACATATAGGAAAGTCTTTCCTGCTCAGAAAATGTGGTGGGGTCCTGCTTGAGATGAGACCTGTGTATATACAGTGGTCTCTCTGTGGGGGGTTGTTTCCAGGACCCCCAGCAAATGCCAAAATCTGAGGATAAATTCCCTTATATAAAATGATACGGTATTTGCATATAACATACACACACATTCTCCTGTATACTTTAAATCATCTCTAGATTACTTATAATGGCGAATACAATGAAAATGCTATGTAAATCGTGGTTGGAGTATGGCCCATTCAAGTTTTGCTTTGGGGAACTTTCTGGAATTTTTTAAAAAATATTTTGATCCGCGATTGGTTGAATTTGTGGGGTGTGGAACCCATGGATACAGGGCTGACAGTACAGTGTGGTCCAGACAATGAGTGGTGACTGGCCAGGTGAGAAATCTTGTGAGCCTCAAAAAAGAAATTCACATTCCCAGAAATAATACCTCAAACTTTGTTATTTATATCCTTTTTACTGCATAGGTCCTTCTAATCTTAGTCCTTTTGAAATTTCAATGTTTGTGGGCTTCTTGGCTGGCATGGTGATATACTGCATGGAAGTGAGCCTTATGTGAACCCTTGTTCTGATACTTCCTTTATGGTCATGAATATGCTGACCAAGAAAATGTGGGCCCAGTATCGCTGCCTATTTCTTACACTATTTTTTTTTAGGAAATAAATGGGAGAATGATTATTTTTTTATTGTGGTCATGTATATATATAACGTAAAAGTTACCATTTTAACCATTTAAGTGTATAATTCTGAGGCATTAAGTACACTCACATTATTGTACAACCATCACCACCAATCGTCTTCAGAACTTTTTCTTCTTCCCAAATTGAAATTCCACACCCATTAAACACTAAATCCTCATTCCTCCCACCCTCAGCCCCTGGCCACCACCATTCTACTTTCTGTCTCTATGAATTTGCTACTGTAGGTAACTCATATGGGTGGAATCACATCATATTTGACGTTTGGTGACTGGCTTATTTCTCTGAGCATAATGTCTTCAAGGTTCATCCACGTGTAACGTGTCAGGATTTCCTTCCTTCTAAAGGCTGAATACTCTCATTGCATAGATGGACCACGTTTTGTTAATCCATTCTTCACTCATTGGACATTTGAGTTGCTTCCACTTTTTAGCTGTTGCGGATAAAGCACCAGAAACATGGATGTGCAATTACCTGAGTCCTTGCTTTCGGTTATTTTCAATATATACTCAGGATTGTGGTTACTGGATTGTATGATAATTTTATTCTAAATTTTTTTTGAGGAATTGCTATGCTATTTTCTGTAAGAAATTGGTTTAGCACGGAAAGAGGGGAGAAAGAAATGAGCAGGAGATACATGCAGAAGGCGACGATCATGATTTATTAGAGAATTTGGCTCCCGGGCGAGGTTCCGTAACTCTCCGGCATGGAGTCAGGGAAGTCGCGTCCGGGTTGGGGAGCATGGAGGGGGGTGGGTTTAAGCCTTGTTGGTTCTGGGTCTGGATGCGGGTAGTGCCTTTGCCAAATTAGGCAAGGTACCACCATGCCCCTAGGTGATTGGTCGGGGATAGGCGTTTGGGGGCTTTCCGGGTAGGTGTGGCTTCGATCGTCCACTGGCGCGGGTGGGGCTGGCGGCCTATCTTCCCGCACAGGCTTGTCCATTCCTCATGGGGTCTGTTTGCTGTGAGGGGTCTCTTTGCCATTTGGGGGGCCGCTACCCATCCCCGCTGGCCTAACATTTTCCTCAATAACTATCCTATTTTACACTGCCCCCAGAAATGCAGAAGGGTCCCAATAGCTCTACATTCTACCAACACTTGTTATTTTCTTTTCTTTCTAAATGGTAGTATCCATCCTAGTGGTTGTGAAATGGTATCTCACTCTGGTTTTGATTTGTATTTCCCTCATGACTAGTGATATCATGCATCCTTTCATGTGTTTATTGGCCATTTGTATACCTTTGGAGAAATATCTATTCAAGTCTTTTGTCCATTTTCTAATCAGTTTGTTGGCTTTTGATTTGGGTCAGGTATCTGTTTCCCCTCCCCCCGCCCAGGGCCACACCTGTAGCACATGGAAGTTCCCTGGCCAAGGGTCGAATTGGAGCTGTAGCTGTGGGCCTACACCACAGCCACAGCAATGGGGATTTGAGCCTCATCTCTGACTTACACGACAGCTCTCAGCAACACTGGATCCTTAATCGCAAGGCTAGGGATGGAACCCACAACCTCATGGATACTAGCTGGGTTTGTTACCACTGAGCTACAACAGGAAGTCCCAGAAATCTGATTTTATAAAATGGTCTTAACAAAATGTTAAATAGTGATTACCAGATAATTTTTTCTTTTTTTTTAGGGCTGCACCTGCTGCATATGCAAGTTCCCAGGGTAGGGATCCAATCGGAGCTGTAGCCCTGGCCTACACCGCAGCACACTGCAATGCCAATTCCTTAACCCACTGAGTGAGACCAGGGATCAAACCCACATCCTCATGGATACTAGTAGGGCTCATTACGGCTGAGCCATAATGGGAACTCCTAGATAAGTATTTTTATTTAAAAAAATTTTATTTGTCTTTTTGCCTTATTTGGGCTGCACCCGTGGCATATGGAGGTTCCCAGGCTAGGGGTCTAACAGGAACTGCAGCCGCCGGCCTTTGCCACAGCCACAGCAACGTGGGATCCGAGCTGCGTCTGCAACCTACACCACAGCTCACGGCACCACCGGATCCTTAACCCACTGAGCAAGGCCAGGGATCGAACCTGCAACCTCATGGTTTCTAGTCGGATTCGTTAACTACTGAGCCATTACGGGAACTCCTAGATAAATATTTTTTAAAAAAATACTGTGAAAAAAACTGCAGAGGTTAAATCCCACCAGCCAGGTTGCTCTGGCCCAAGTATTGCCTGTTCACTGCCTCTGCCTTAGGTATGCGTGGCTCTGAGGGGCGTTGTCCAGAAAACAAAACATGGTGGGAAGGACCAAATGAAGGGCACTCTCTTGTTTAACATGCAGTGCTTTTTATTACCAAAGTCCCATTTTCTTCCTTTTTATTACCAAAGCCAAAATCCATATGCCTTACCTATGCACACCGTGGCAATGAAAGCAAATGACAGACTTGACTTTAAGGGAGAGGCCTCACCTGGAGAGGAGCAAGAGAAAACTTCCTGTCAACTGAATGTTAAGCATTGAAGACCTTTGTCCCATTGTACAAGTTTCCACAGAAGACTATGTCTTTGTAAAACATTGGTTGATTCACTGCTTGTTTATAGGAGGAGAAAATGGCACATTGATACAAGGTATATTAACTAGATAACTCAAGGAGACAGCAGCTGACCCCATGCTAATCTCTTCAGGCACTGAGAGCTGTGGAGGGGAGGGGGCCGTGAGGGATGGTGCTGCAAGGGGGTTCGGTGGAAACACTTCTGCACCACCCCCTCCGCTATCTTGCTGTGTGACCTGACTTCCGTTTTCTTCCTCTATAAGATGAGCTTAACAACATCTCCTTGCAGGGGTTTTTGGAAGGAGTAATGCTTTTGAGTTTTAATGTTCTGTGCAGTGCTAACCTTCAAGCTGTCCTTTTTCCAAGTCCCCCTTGTCATGGCAACAAGTGTGGGGATGGTTGACATTTGCCCTGGAGTGCAGTCTGGGCTTTCTTGAGCGTCATCCCTGAGTACCAAGCCCCCTGGACCTTGTCTTTCAAAGGTCAGTCAAGATTTTTTTCTGCTGTAATCATCATTGTCCTTGACACTTCCCACTTGTCAGCTTGCTTGCCTCCTCCTGGCTTGCTGGGAGGCCACAGCCATCCCTCTCTAAGACGTCCCTGGCAAAGGCCCTGCTGTGGTCAGCCAGGGTGGCCCTGGTCCTTTGAGATCCATACCAGGACGAGCTCAGCAGTTGTCACTGAAGCTCCTGCCCACACCCACTCAGGAATCAGTGGTACCTCCCCACAAGTGAGTACTGTTCTCCAGGTCAAAGTCTCTGAAAGTCAAGCAAAGTGCAGGTTCTTTAAAGACACGATACATTCTCACAGATCCAGAGAACACATGCGAAGGCCTCCAGGAATCTTTGGATCCCAGCGTAGTGAGCAGTGTTCTTGGATACCCAGTGACAGAAAACAGGGGGACAGAAAAAGGCATGGCTTACATACTCACCTGAGACCCTCTCCCAGCTGTTTCACCTTGGGCAAGTTTATCAGCATCTTGACCTTCAATATACTCTTCTGTAAAATTAGAGTAATAACATCCATCTTTTTGTGTGTGTGTGTTTAGGGCTGTACCCGCAGCATATGGAGGTTCCTAGGCTAGGGTTCAAATTGGAGCTGCAGCTGCCAGCCTACGCCACAGCCATAGCAACTCTGGATCCTTAACCCACTGAGCGGGGTCAGGGATGGAACCTGTGTCCTTATGGATACTAGTCAGATTTGTTTATACGGAGCCAGTTGGAGCCACTGAGCCAATATCCATCTTAACAATATGATGAGAGGGCCAAATGAGATATTAAAGTGCCTGGTGTTCGGGGTGGTGGAGGAGAGTACTAGGGGCAAGGCTGGTACCAGGTGGAGGAGCAGCCTGCTCCTTCTTCATCTCCAAGGAGCCAGGGTCCAAGCACTGGGCATCCGCATGCCCCCTAGTGAATTTCCTTTCCTTGGTGGGTGGTTCCCTGAGGTGTGGAAAGGTTGTGTCACTGGAGTCGGTGTCCTCCAGCCCCACAGTCCGTTCTTTACCTTCTCTCCCTAGTCTAAGAACAGCTCCTGGGGCTGACCTAATGGCCGATATTTGTCCCAGAATGAGTAGCAAGATTGGGCTTCTTGCTGTGCCTTCTCTACAAATGGCCACAGTTATCATTATTCAGGCCTGAGCCTGTGCAGAAAATCGTGTAACTGTGCGGGTTAAGGGCATGACCAATTCATGGTTTTCAAAATCAGTTAACCCTTAACAATCCTTTTGTCACAGGCCAGCTCCTCCTCCTGTTTCCCTCAGCTGCTCTTCCAAACCTTAAGCCTTGTCCACAAGTCTCCTAACTTACCTCTACCCCACCCTCTGCACACAGGCGCTGGTCTCCACTTTTCCAGGAAAACCAATTGGTTAGGCACCAACCTTCTCGTTCTCACCCTGTATCTTCAAAGCTGTCCACTTGGCAGCAATCCCTCGCTCCTCCCCTCCAGTCTGAAGAGTCGGGATGCCTTTCCTCCTATTCAAGGCCATCTTTCTGTAGTTATCGCCTGTTCTTTTTGCCTCCTCTGTGTCCCTTCTTCTAGCCAAGAAGACCAGTTGCCTTTTTGGAATCATCCTTTTTCCTTCTTGAGTTGTGATTGAATTGGATTTGACCCCACCCCAACTCCTGCTCCAGAGAGGGCATGGGACCAGTTTGGGGCCAGTCAAAACACTTCAACTTCCTGGCCATAGAAACAAGGCAGAAGTGAGCATGTAACTGAGACCTGAGCCACTCAGAGTCAGTCTAGAGACTCTTGGAAGAGTCACCGAGATATGGTTTATTTATTGTACTGAGTCCGTTGGCCTTATGGGCCATATAATGATGGATATGGGAACACCATGTTTGCTAACATTTTGTTGAGCCTTTGGAGGCAGCCATGCATGGATTTTTTCAGTTACATGAGTTAGTTCTCTTTTTGTCTTAAGAAACTTGCGCTACTGGCATTACCAGCTAAAGAGGCCTGAGAGAGAATATGCTCTTGGGAGCTTGCTGGTGCTCAGTGGGTTAAGGATCTGGCATTGTCACTGCTGTGACTTGGATCACTGCTGTGAGGCAAGTTCAATCTCTGGTCTGAGAATTTCCGCATGTCTTGGGAGGCCCCCCCCCAAAAAAAAAACCCACAAAACTCCCACACTCTTGTAGACCATAAATATCCCTGGGAAAAGACTATGTCTGTGTCTGTGTTGTTCATTCCAGCACTTAGGACAGCAACTGTCACATAGTAAGTGTGGATTAATATCTATTAACTAACTCTACCTGTGACTATCACCCGCAGTATATGGAAATTCCCAGGCTAGGGGTCGAATCTGAGCTGTAGCTGCTGGCCTACACCACTGCCACGGCAATGCTGGATCTGAGCCACATCTGTGACCTACACCACAGCTCACGGCAACGTCAGATCCTTGAACCACTGAGCAAGGCCAGGGTTCGAACCCACGACCTCATGGATACCGCCTAGCCAAAATGGGAACTCCCCTCTTTGTTTCTTTATGATTTTCTTTCTTTCTCTCTCTCTCTTTTTTTTTTTTTTTTTTGCTTTTTAGGGCCGCACCCGTGGCATATGGTGGTGGTTCCCAGGCTAGGGGTCCAATCAGAGCTACAGCTGCTGCCCTACGCCACAGCCACAGCAATGAAGAATCCGGGCCATGTCTGTGACCTACACCACAGCTCAAGGCAACGCCAGATCCAGAACCCACTGAGCGAGGCCAGGGATCAAACCCACAACCTCTCTGTTTCTAGTCGGATTTGTTTCCACTGTGCCACAATGGGAAATCCTCATCATTTTCTTTCCTATATCTTAAGCCTCTCCGTTCCTCAGTGTATATGATGAAGTCGCTGTAATCCTAAAAATAGAAATGAGCATATAATAACAAAACAGAAATCGTCCTTCCTTATGGTGTTTCTTTCTAGCACCCTGACCTACTTTCCCATCTCATCTGAGCTTTTCAAAAGCATATTCTTAACCCCCTGCAACCTGGCTTCTGTCCCAACTATTTCAACAATGTCACATTCATCACCGACATAAAGGCACATGATCAGCACTCTCTGCCAGCCACTCCTCCGCATGGGCGACGGATCCCTCTCCTTCCCTAGGACGCCAGAAGTCCCTCAGAATCCCAGACTCTACCTACTGGATCTCAAGGCTCTTCCTTCTCCTTGGAAGTTCTGCCTGAAGTCTAGCCTTCCTTTAGCAGAGCATCAGGAATTCTTTTCCTGTATTGGAACCTCAGCAGCAAAACACTCTTTCTCTTTGGCCTCTGCATTTTGTCCCGGGTGGCAAAGTAGGGCAGGCATCTGTTATCTGGTGTGTCCTGGGCCCACACTGATGTCACATTTTGCCCCTCAGAGTTACACAAAGTGGAGGCTGGCCACTGTTGCTCAGCCTTCCCTCGTGGCTCAGTCATTTTCAGAGGCCAGTCTTCTAGGTCAGCCCTTTGGGGATTGAACACGGACAATTCCGTGCTACCTCCAGGGTTCAGTTAGAGATGGATTTCATTTTATTTGGGTTATTGTACCCTTACTAAAGGCCGTTTTAATAATGTGGCTATGAAAGGGGGTACCGTTTCAAACTGATTTAGGAGCCCCTCTGAGGATTAATCCTGCTTGGTTCTGATGGCATAACACATAGTGGAAGATTCCAGGCATCTCAGTAGAATATTATGATTTCATCCATGTAACAAGTGAACATGTACAAATAGCCTGGGTTATTTACTTTATAGAGGCTTAGGAGATAAATGATCTTGGTTCATTCTGTTAGCTTTGGAAATCAACAGAGTTCTCCAGTGGCTCCATCCCTTTCATTTATCCATTTAGCAAACATTTGGCAAGCATCTACCACCTGCAAGGAGTTTATTATCTACATAGGGACAAAAATCATGCAGATAAACGGCTTTAATAAAATGTGCCATTAAATTTCATATAAGTTTTCTTTTGTTAAAGGCCACATGGAGCCATTAGAGTAAGAGTTAAGTCAACAAGTATGAAGTACTCATTTAATCTAGTAAAAAACAGGAATAAACTTGGCTGCGTATCAGAGTCTGGAACAGCAGCCTGGGGTGGCCCCTGGGAACTAGTATTTCTGACAGTGATTCTGAGTTGCCCCAAGGTTTGGATGTCAGGGATCCATTTCCCCCTTTGCCTTCAGAACTGGACTTGCCATCTCGGTGTCATTTGATGGTACCTCCTTCTTAGAAGTGGGTCGTCTCTTGATTCTCTAACTGCACTCTCTTGTTCTCTCCTATCCCTTTGGTTTTTCTCAGCCTGTGTCCCTGGCTACTTCTTTTCTACCAGCCACATGTTAGCTTTCTACTGCTGCTACAACCTCAAACTTGGTGAGTTGAAATAACGCACATTTGGGAGTTCCTGTTGTGGCTCAGTGGTAACGAACCAGACTAGTATCCATGAGGACGTGGGTTTGATCCCTGGCCTTGCTCAGTGTGTTAAGGATCTGGTGTTGCTGTGAGCAGTGGGGTAGGTTGCAGATGCAGCTCTGGTCCAGCATTGCTATGGCTGTGGCATAGGCCTGCGACTACAACTCCAGTTCATACCCTGCCTAGCCGGAGAACTTCCGTATGCCATGGGTGCAACTTTAAAAAAAAAAAAAAAAAATTTTTTTTTTTTTTTTTTTTTTTATGAAATAACACACATTTGTTGTTTAATACTCCTGTAGGTTAGAAGTCCAACCTGGCTCTCACTGGGCTAAAACCAAGGTGGCAGCAGGGCTGAATTCTTTTCTGGAGACTTTAGGGGAGGATCCGCCTCTTTGCCTTTTCTAGCTTTTAGCAGCTCTTGGCCTCCCTCCATCTTCAAAGCCAGTATACTGGCTGGTGGAGTCTTTCTCCTGCTGCTTTGCCCTGACCAGGCTTCCGTAGTCATGTCTATTTCCCTGACTCTCCTCTCTCCTTCCTCTTCCACTTTTAGGGTCTCATTCCTTCCAGCTTCTCCAAAGCCAGTGGTGTGGACCTGAGTCCTCATGCCGCGTCACTCTGACCTCCTCTTCTGTCTCTTGCGTGCACATTGAAAGATTTTCGTAATGAAATTGGTCCCGCTTGGGTAATCCACAGAACTCTCCCTATTTCAGGGTTAGCAGGTGAGCAACCTTGTGGGGGTTTGGATGTGGATGTCGTAGGGGAGGGGATCCTTCTGCCATCTCAGGCCCCTAGTTGTTGTTTTCTAGACCTCTCTCTGCAAACTTCAGGGGCCAAATAGCCCGTGTAAGTAAGTGAAGCTGGACAGAGAGACAGATGGTGGACTGGATGCCCCTCTTAAATGGGCAGTGGCTGATCTGCTCTGGCCATTTGCTGCCATGTGTGAATGTGGTCCCAGCATTGCCAGATCTTTTGATTTTTCAAATAAGCCAGAATTTGAGATTTCCTTTATTTGTTATATCCCCCTGCTTTTAAAGGTTGGCAAGGGATCGAAATACTTAAAAGCATCACAGAAGCCAAACCAAACACATCTATGGAAGTATTTGACCTTGAGATGTTCTTCTGTAACCTCTGCTCTGTATAGCCCCCTGGAAACAATCTCATTATGCTGAGGATCACGGCAGTGCTGCATCCTTAACCCACTGAGTAAGACCAGGGTTCGAACCCACATCCTCATGGATACTAGTCAACTTCTTAATCCACTGAGCCACAATGGGAACTCCATTATGATAACACTCTTTGTATTCATCCATTAGGATCCATTCTTTGTCCTGACCTGATGCCAGCCTAAACTCTAAAATGCAAGACAGGGCACATCCTCTTTCTCTTCTAAACATCCTTCAATGGTTTCTAGTCATCTGAAGGTTGAAGAACAATGTCCTCAGGATGGTCCCCCATGCCTCTGATGATGGGAGCCCACGTCACCTCTCCAAACTCATTTCTTACCGCTTTCCCATTGCTGCGTGGGATTCCAGTGTTACAGATCTGCAATTGCAGTACCCGGTGTACATGATGTGTTTTAACACCTGCCCTTCCCTTTGACTGGAAGGCTTGTCCTCATTGATATACCTGGAGATCTACTCACCCTTAAACCAAAGCTCAGGTTTCACTCTATGAGGTGTTTCCTGACTCCTTCCCCTCTGCCTTTCCGTAGCCCTCCCCTCGGCTCTCACTCTGCTTTGCTCACGCATTTTTTATTGAACCTGTTTCACCTGACTTCAACTATTCATTCACATGGTATGTCTCCCATCTTTGTGTTTTATTATCTTTGGGTCATGAGTACTTAACACATGGCCTTCACAACAGACATGCCTAATAATATTTCTGAATGAACAAATGAATGGATGAAGGAACTAAGCTAGACAGATGGCTTCTGTCCTATTTATGGCCCAAATTACCCCAAGGAGTTGTAATTCCGTGATGACTTTCTTATTTCTCCCTTCAAATGAGTTTCTATCTCCCGCCAGCTGCAGAAGCTCTTTGAATGATTTAAAAAGGAGAATTCAAAATTGGCTGCCAAGAAAGGCCACTTCATTTCCTTTCCAGAATAATGTGATTTTTCCCCATGACCCAGACAAAACAGCCCCCCTTGACTAAAGTTTCACATCAAGGGGATTTTCCAGGGCATAAAAGGGTTAAGCAGATTGGATTTTAGCTTTTCTCATTTCCTTGGTCTCCACTGGGTGTTCCTGTCCAGGTGTGCAGGCTTTTTACTGTCTAGATGCACGAGGGAAACCCACTCCACATCAGGCTTTTAATCCCAGGGTGATGCCACCTCAGGAAGTACCAGGACCTTGTGAGCCTTGCAGGCTCCTGTAATATAGTCACAGATCTGGGCAAGAATGACAATTTGCAGGGCGTTTCAGACATGGAGCAGATTAGTCATCTTTCTAAATATGGAAGGAGCCGGCACAAAGGGGCACTTGTCTTCTCAGGGAGCCTGGCCAGCAAAACCCCTAGGCTGACTGGAAGAGCTGGGCTGAAGATCAGCCTCAAGGCCAATCTCATGCTCACTAACAACTGACCCAAGTGTGGCAGGACAGATGCCAGGGGCAAAAAAAAAAAAGACAACCCAGCTCCTGGACCCACATTGCTTTTCAGTTATTTACCAGGCAGCGATCACCTTTTTTGATGTCTGAGGCTTTTCTTTTCTCCTGTGTTCCTGGTAGACCAGCTCCTCCTGCTCCTTGAGGGGAGAGGAAAAGGAGAAAAGAACTTAACCTCCACTGTCCACCTAATGTGAACCAGAAAGTGCATTAGCTTCTTTAGAGGTTTTTCTTTCTTTTAATAAAAAAAAACTTTAATTTTATTTGCATTCTTAAATCTCCATTTTACAAGGAAACAAATCAGCGACACCAAGTAACTCACTCGATTCTACACAACCAGGAAGTGGCAGGGTTGAGGTGTTATTCCTGGGAGGAGTTCTTTCAAAGCCAAAGTTCATCCCACTTATGATAGTGCTGGTACAGGATAACAGTTGTCAAATCTCATTTTTTGCGATATGTACCAGACTTGACAGCTTATGTTAGCCCATCCGGTTTACAGTCTTATTGGGCTAACATGCCCTGAGTACTCTTGGGCCACTCATTATTGGGGCAATCAATCAACACACATCCTGTGAAGGGGCTAATGGATTGATCCAAAGAAGCGTAAGACTCAGCCCTGGGCTGCCAGGCTCACGGACTGTCTGGTGAGATGAGGAAAGCGGGGAGAAAGACAAGAGCACTCTAATAGCAAAGGAGTTCAACAAGTAATCACGTCAGCAGCTCTGGATGTTTCTACCATGATGCCCGTGATGGCGACAGTCTCGTGTGTGACATACTCCTGGCTGTTTGTGGGGCCATGGCTGTCACGTTTCCTCCTTTACCCAGTCAAGAAATTGTGTTGAAATTCCCCAGTGGCTCAGTGGATTAAGGATCCTTTGTTGTCACTGCTGTGGCTTGGGTCACTGCTGTGGTACAAGTTTGATCCCTGGCATGGGAACTTCTTTTGCATACCTTCGGCATAGCAAAAAAAAAAAAAAAAAAAAAAAAAGTGTGTTAGACTGCAAGTAATTAGGAGGACATTATTAAAATGATAACTCAAATCCAGGAGGATCTTTGGTATTTTGATATTAGTAACTAAATATCAGGTGCAATCGCAACAGGTGACAGTACCTCCATGTATTTGTTTGCCTGAGGATTGTTGTGGGGGGCAGCCAGGTATCTCATGTGGACAGAACGTGCTGTGAGTTGAGAGCCTGGGGACCTCGAAGGGGCTGGGGCAGACTCTCATGTCTGCGGGAAAGGACAGATGATGCACACCCATGTCTAGCATCGTGCCTGACATGTGGAGGAAATAATCAAATAAACTGAAGAATTCAGGGCACACAATGCCCTAGACCTATAGATGCTGGCCAGTCACACCTAAGGTCTAGCACGACGCAGGGCCCCCTTCTTCAAATGCAATGAAGACACGCAGGTAGGAGTTCTCCTGCTGTGCAGTGGGTTAAGGTTCTGGCGTTGTCACTCTAGTGGCTTGGGTTGCTGCTGTGGCACGGGTTCCATCTCTGGCCTGGGTATTTCTGCATGCCACAGGCAAAGCCCAAAAAAAAAAAAAAAAGGGACACACAGGTAAACCTTCCCCTCCCTGGCTCCCTACAGCTACATGACCTCAGGTAGAGAATCAGGCAGGGGGGCCAGCTCTCAGAGACTGGATTTTCTAAAGGAACTGCTTGATTTATCAGACTGGATTATGTTTTAAATTAAATAACATGAAAACCATTTTTTCCTTTAGCCAGAAAGTAGTGGGTAGGGGCTGCCCTGGGTCGGGGGAGATCAGATTAAGAAGGGATAAAGTAAAGGAACGACATTCTCTGCCATAAGTGGAGTGTGAGATAAATTTTGTGACTGTGTAATATTTATATTGCCATTTGCTGGTTTTTCAGTGTTAGGTGTTCTCTGATAACACTCCATGGCATTTTTTTTCCCTTTTCATCTTAATTTTTGATAGTCAATAAAACTATCTTTAGGCTCTTCTATTGGTATCTTTGTGTAACTTCAAATCATACACTTAAATCTCCCTTTCTTGTTCCATCAGCTTTCAGTGATGTCCCCAATTTCCCATCATGTAAGATAAAGGCACTTTTCTATCCACTGTACCTTCCACCTTCTAATCTCTGTCATTTGGATGATTAACGTTTATCTTCTCTGTAACTATTTGAGTCTTATATTTTGTATATGTTAATTCAAAATATTTGAGAATCAGAAGTAGATCTATGCTACTTTGAGTATGAAATACTTTTCACTGCAGGCCCACCTGTCAAGGCGAGGACCCCGGTGTCCCGTGGAGTGCCTTCGTACCCAGTTGCTGCTCTAACCAGTTGCTCTAAGCATAGTGCCTGCTACACAACATGGTTGCTGAATGGCTTACTAAATCAACACAAATAGATAGTTTGGGGGTCGGAAGTCCTCCAGGAGTCGTACTGGGCTAAAACCAAGATGTCAGCAAGGCTGGTTTCTTCCGGAGGCTCTAGGGAGAGGATTTGTTTCCTTGCCTTTTCCAGCTACTCAGTTCATGTGCATTTTCTGGCTTGTGCCACTTTCCTCCATTTTCCAAGTGGGTACCATTGTATTTCTCTGATCCTTCTTCCCTCATCATATTTCTCTCTGCGGATAGCCCAGAAAAGTTCCATTATTAAGGACTCATGTGATTAGATTGGGCCTACCTGGCTAATCCAGCATAATCTCCCCATTTTAGATTCCACAATCCTAATCACATCTGAAGGTCCCTTTGCCACATAAGGGAATGTGTGCACAGGCTTCAAGGATTAGGGTGTGGACACCATTGAGGAGTCTTTATTCTGCCCACGACACAAAATGTTCCCTGTCTTGACAAAAAAATGGATTCTACATCTTAGGTGCCATCAGCTGCTCAAAATTCACACCGTATTTAAATGTGCCTCAACTTTGGACAACAGTTTCCTTCTCTTTCCTTCCTTTCTTTCTTTCTCTCTTTCTTTCTTTCTTTCCTCCCTCCCTCCCTCTCCCCTCCCTACCTTCCTTTCGTTTCTACCTACCTACCTTCCTTTCTTCCTTCCTTCCTTCCTTTCTTCCTTCCTTCCTTCCTTCCTTCCTTTCTTTCTTTTCCTTCCTTCCTTCCTTCCTTCCTTCCTTCCTTCCTTCCTTCCTTCCTTCCTTCCTTCCTTCCTTCCTTCCTCTTTCTTTGCTTTTTAGGGTCGCACCTGAGGAATATGTAGGTTCCCAAGCTAGGGATCTAATAGGAGCTACAGCTACCAGCCTATGCCATAGCCACAGCAACACCAGATCCAAACCACATCTGCAAACTACACCACAGCTCACAGCAATGCCGGATCCTTAATCCACTGAGGGAGGCCAGGGATCCAACCTGCAACCTCATGGTTCCTAGTCAGATTCGTTTCCTTTGTGCCACGATGGGAACTCTGACAATTTTCGTACTTAGGTCTTTTAAATTGTTTTTAGTAGAGCATTTGTTTCTCTTTCTTTTTTGTTAGAAGAAGTACATTTTCTCTTCACCAAGTCCTAAATGTCTACCTGCTTTTATTTTTTACCATTATTAATACCATCTAAGTCTTTTTTAAGAAATTGAGTTATAGTTGTGTCTTCTCTTTAAAGCCAGTTTTTTTGGAGCTCACTCAATTTTTGTTCTTGGTTGGACCAGTTCTCCAAGCCTACTGTACTCTCTTCACTTTGGGTTTCTCATCCTTGAATTCTTGGTACAAGCCCATCATTTCTTATATTCTATATCTTTATATTTGTTGTTTTTCCTTCCAACCCTGAAGCAACTTCTCATGAAGCAAAGATAAGCTCACTAAGTTCTTATATGTGAAAAAAATGACCTCTTCTAATCCTATGCATTGCTTTGTCATGTTGTATTCATTTGTATTAGCTTAATTCTGATTCCTAAGATGATTTGGCTTTCTAAAATATTTTGCAATTTATATTTTTTTCTGTGAATTGTTCATACTCTTTTTTCCCCCAAATTTTAGTTGGATTATCTTTTGTTAGAGCTATTTATATGTACTGAAAGGCAGTCCTTTGTAGTACATACTGCAAATTTTTTTTCCAGAATAAAATTTATTTTTAAAAAATTGTGTGGGAGTTCCTATCATGGCTCAGTGGTAACAAACCTGACTGGTATCCATGAGGATTCCGATTTGATCTCTAGCCTTGCTTAGTGGGTTAAATGATCTGGCATTGCTGTGGCTGTAGTGTAGGCTGGCAGCTACATCTCTGATTCAGTCCCTAGCCTGGGAACTTCCATATGCCATGGGTGCAGCCCTAAAAAGACAAAATAATAATAATAATAATAATAATAATAATAATAATAATAAATTGTATGGAGTTTTTTGTTTTATGTATTTTGAATTTATGTTATAAATGTATAATATTCAGTCTTTTATGGCTTCAGTGTTTTGGGTTTTGCTTATGAAGACATAATTTGTTATACAAATGTTATTCTAATTTTTCCTAATAAATGTGTATTATTATTTTTTATTTTAGGGCAGCATCCATAGCATATGGAAGTTCTTGGTCTAGGGGTCACTGCAGTCACAGCAACGCCAGATCTGTACCATATCTGCAACCTACACCACAGCTCATGACAACGCCATATCCTTAACCCACTGATTGAACCCACGTCCTCATGGATTGGTTACCACTGAGCCATGATGGGAGCTCGTTGTGTGTGTGTGTGTGTGTGTGTGTGTGTTGTTTTAATTACAATAGTTCTATAAAGTCTTTAGGTACACAGGACAGCTTACCTCTCTTTGTTATTTTACTGAATAATCTTAGAGAATTTTTTATGTATTCTCAAGAAATCTTGAGAATGAGGTTGATAAACTCTGCAAAAATACTCTAGGGTTTTTATTGGATAACATCGAATTTGTAGATAAACTTGAAGAGACTTCACAGTATTGCCTCTTGCTAAAGAAAAAAAATTATTCAGACACTTGTTAAAATGGTAATGAGGGGTTTATGAGAACTGCTGCAATAGGTGTCAAGATAAGAGCAGCTGGGGAGAGAGATCAGGTTCAACCCTGAGTATGACAGAGACAAGTGGAGATTTATAGCCGGTGAGCAGAGTGACGGGTGTCAGTGCACAAAAGAACTATTAAGGGGAGAAATTAAGGGAAGGGGGATTCTTATAAGCCAACTTGACAAGATTCTTGCTGAAGAAAGGGAATATTGATGAGATATGGGGGGATTCTCCCTAAACTGACTTAGTGAGATTTTTCTAAAATCGGGCTAGGCAGTATGAAGACAGGACCCATGGAGGACACTGAGGGAAAAGGGGGACTCAAAGGTACCTGTCAAAAATTTGATCAAAGGGAGTTTTTGTCACTCTGTCTATCCAGAAACATAATGGTTCTCTATATAATTCAAATTATATCCTATGTTCCTCTAAAAGGATTTATAGTTTTCCTTAGTCAGAACTTAGTCCTTTTCCTGTTACATTTATTCTTTAGCAGATAAAGGTTTTGTTGATAACTGTGAGTGATGCTTTAAAAATTACGTTTCTAATTTTTTGAATCTATGGAAAAAGCTGACTTTTGTAGGCTGATTCTGTGTTTAGCCATCTTAATTTTCTGTCATATTAAGTTCAGTCATTTTTCTTTTTCTTTTTAGGGCTGCACCCGTGGCATATGGAGATTCCTGGGCTAAGGGTCCAATCCAAAGCTACAATTGCCGGCCTACCCCACAGCCACAGGAGTGCAGGATCCAAGCCGCATCTGCGAGCTACACCACAGTTCACGGCCATGCCAGATCCTTAACACTCTGAATGAGGGCAGGGATCGAACCTGCAACCTCATGGTTCCTAGCCAGATTTGTTTCCGCTGTGCCACAACGGGAACTCCAAGTTTAGTTATTTTTTAATTCATTGTCTTAGATTTTATTTTATTTTATTATTTATTTATTTATTTTTTGTCTTTTTGCCTTTATGTAGAGCCGCACCCACGGCATATGGAGGTTCCCAGGTTAGGGGGTCTAACAGGAGCTGTAGCTGCCGGCCTTCACCACAGCCACAGCAACGCAGGACCCGAACTGCGTCTGCAACCTACACCACAGCTCACGGCAATGCTGGATCCTTAACCCACTGAAAAAGGCCAGGGATTGAACCTGCAACCTCACGGTTCTTAGTCGGATTTGTTAACCACTGAGCCACTAAAGGAATTCCCATTGTCTTAGATTTTAAATGTAGTCATGTTTTGTCCTGTTAGTGCCAATATTTAGACCTCTGTTTATTTTTCTAATGTTATCGTGTTATGGTCTCAAAAAAAGTTTGACTGATAACGGTGCTTTGTTCTTCTCTTAAATGTGAGTGCTTCTACTATTTTACTGTGAAGTAAATATTTGTGCTAGGTTTCTATTCCCCTTTTCAATTTTCAAATTCTTCTTTCTGCAGTGTATAGATTACTATGCGATTGTCTTCTATTCCTCTCCTCAATGTCTACATGTATATTTTTTAATGAAAGTTTTTCTTTATTGAGGTAGAGTTGATTATATAAGATACAGATAAGCAACATAGCAACTCACAATTTTTAAAGGTTACATTCCATTTATATATTTTATTATAAAATATTCCCTGTGTTGTACAATAAATCCTTGAGGCTTATTTATTTTATACAAAATAGTTTGTACTTAATCCTTTTCCCTTATTGTGCCCTCACCTCCTCCCATCTTACCATTGGTAACTAGTTTGTTCTCTGTGCCTGTGAGTCTGTTCTTTTTCGTTATATTCACCACTTTGTTTTAATGTTTAGATTCCACATATAAATATACACAATATTTGTCTTTGACTTATTTCTCTTAACATAATACCCTCCACCATTTTCCACAGTGAGTGCACCAATTTACATTCTCACCAATAGTATACAAGGGTTCCCTTTTCTCTACACTCACTCCAGCATTTATTTGTAGACGTTTTTTTTGTCTTTTTGTCCTTTTATGGCCACACCCATGGCATATGGAGTTTCCCAGGCTAGGGGCCTAATCAGAACTGTAGCTGTCGGCCTGTGCCACAGCCACAGCAACGCAGGATCCGAGCCACATCTGCAACCTGCACCACAGCTCATGGCAACACTGGATCCTTAACCCCCTGAGCGAGGCCAGGGATCGAACCCGCAACCTCATGGTTCCTAGTCGGATTTGTTTCCACTGCATCATGACGGGAACTCCAATTTTTAGACTTTTTGAGGCTAGCCATTCTGACTGTTGCAAGGTGATACCATGTTGTGGTTCTGATTTGTATTTCTCTAATAATAAGTGATATTGAGTATTTTTTCATATACCTGTTGGCCATCTATATGCCTTCTTTCAAAAAATGTCTATTTAGGTCTTCTGTACATTTTCTGATTGGGTTGTTTGTTTTTTTGATATTGAATTATATTAAGCCGTTTATATATTTTGGATGTTAACTCCTTGATGGTTGCATTATTTGCTAATATTATCTCCCATTCTGTAGGTTGACTTTATTTTTTGTGTATGTGTGTGTGATGGTTTCCTGTGCTGTGCAAAAGCTTTTGAGTTTCATTAGGTCCCATTTGGTTATTTTTTAAATTTCTTTTGCCTTGGGAGACTGATTTTAGAAATACTGCTATGATTTGTGTCAGAGAGTGTTTTGCCTATAGTCTCTTTTAGGAGTTTTATGGTGTCATGTCTTATATTGAAGTCTTTAAATCATTTTGAGTTTATTTTTATATATGGTGTGAAGGAGTATTCTAATTTCACTGATTTGCATGAGGCTTTCCAGCTTTTCCAACACTACTTATTATTACGAGACTGTCTTTTCTCCACTGTATAATCTTACCTCCTTTGTCAGAGATTGACCGCAATGCATATGTTTATTTCTGGGCTCTCTATTCTGTTCCATTTGTCTACATATCTGTTTTTCTGCCATTACCACCCTTTTTGTTGACTGTAGCTTTGTAGTATAGTCTAAAGTCTGGGAGGCTTATACTTTCAGCTTTGCTTTTTTTTCCTCAGAATTACTTTGGCAATTTGGGGTATTTTGTGGTTCCATATACATTTTAGGATTATTTTTTCTAGTTATATGAAAAATATCATTGGTATTTTGATAGGTATTGCATTAAATCTGTAAATGGCTTTGGGTGGTATAGCCATTTTAACAATGTTAATTTTTCCCATCCAAGAGCATGGGATAACTACATTTCTTTGAATCATTTTTAGTTTCCTCTATCAGTTTTTAATAGTTTTCAGTGTAGATCTCTCACCTCCTTGGCTAAGTTTTTTCCTAGGTATTTTTTTTTGACATGATTTTATTTTATTTTATTTTTCTTAATGGATTTTATTTCAATTATAGGTGTACATAAATCATCACAAGTCAGTTTTATAGATTTTGTATCCCAAACTCACAGTGCATCCCCCAACCCCCCAGATTGTCTTATTTGAAAAACCAAGGTTTTCCAAAGTCTGTGAGTCATTCCCTGTTCTGCAAAGAAGTTCACTGTGGCTTTTTAGTTTCCACATGTAAGTGGTCGCATTGGGTGTTGCTGTCTAATTGTCTGACTGGTTTCAATTCGCATTGACATGATTTTAAATGGGATTAAAATTTTTTTCTTTCTGATATTTCATTATTAGTGTATAAAGAAGTACAACAAATTTCTGCATATTATCTTATATCATGCTACCTTGCTGAATTCATTTATCAGTTCAGGCTTTTCTATATAGATGATACTTGCAAATAGTCACAGCTTTACCTCTTCCCTTCCAATCTGAATGATTTTATTTCTCTTTCTTGTCAGATTGCTGTGGTTAGTACTTCCACTACTATGTTGAATAGATGTGGTGAGAGTGGGCTTCCTTGCCTTGTTTCTGAATTTAGCAAGAAGACTTTCAGCTTTTGACTATTGAGTATATATTGGCTGTGGGTTTGTCAAAAATGGCTTTTATTGTGTTGAGATATGGTTGCTCTCTACCCACTTGGTAAAAGATTTATCATGAATGGATATTAAATTTTCTCATGCTTTTCCTGTATGCATTAAGATGATTGTGTGATTTCCTTTTGTTAATGTGTTATATCACATTGATTGATTTGTAAATGTTGAACCATCCTTGTGGCCCTATAATAAATCCAGCTTGACCATGGTGTATGATCATTTTCGTGTATTATTGTTGGATTTAGCTTGCTAATATATTATGGAGTATTTCTGCATCTATAGTCATCAAAAATATTAGCCTATAATCTTCCTCTTTTGTGGTGTCTTTGTCTGGTTTTGTTATCATGGTGATGAAGGCCTCACAGAATGAATTTGGGAGGGTTCCTACTTCATTTTTCTGGAATAGTTTGAGAAGGATAGATATAAGTACTTCTTTGTATCCTTGGTAGAATTCTGCAGCTAAGCCATCAGTCCTGGACTTTAGTTTGCAAGGTAATATTTTTTTATTAGTATTATAGATTTTATTTCTCTTCTAGTGATTGATCTGTTCAAATTATCTGTTTCTTCTTGACTCAGTTTTGGCAGGCTTATGTTTTTAGAAACATTCATTTCTTCAAGGTTGTACAATTGGTTGGCATATAAGGGTTCATAGTATTCTCATTATTTTTTTATTTCTGGTATGTCTGTGGTATGAGTTGTTCTTTCTTCTCTTTCATTTCTCATTTGCTTATTTGGGTCTACTTTCTTCTTGATGAGTCTGGCTAGAGGTGTCTCTATTTTTTAAAAATCTCTTGGTTTTATTGATTTTTTTCTATTTTTTAATCTCTATTTACTTTCTGATCTTTATTATTTCTTTTCTTCTGCTGACTTTGGTTTTTTTCTTTTTCTAATTCTTTCAAGTGGCATGTTATGTTTTCATTTGAGATTTTTCTTATTTCTTGAGGGAGACCTGTATCAATATGAATTTCTCTTTTAGAACTGCTTTTGCTGCAACTCACAGATTTTGTAAGATTGTCTTTTTATTTTTATCTCAGTATTTTCTGATTTCTTCTTTGATTTCATTGTCTGCCCATTGGTTTTTTAGGAGCATGTTGTTTAGCCTTCATGTGTTCAGTCTTTCCCAATCTTTCTTTCTGTAGTTGATTTCTAATGTCTTAACTTGTGATCAGATAAGATGTTTGAAATAATTTTTCTTAAATTTGTTGAGGCTTGCTTTGTAACCTATTATGTGGCCTGTCCTAGAGAATGTTCCATGTGTTCTTGATAAGAATGTGTATTTTTGTGTTTCTTTTTTTTGGATGTAGTGTCCTATAGATATCAATTAAGTCCAGCTGGTCTGTTGTATAATTTAGGACCTCAGTTGCTTTATTGATTTTCTGTCTGGATTGTCTGTCCATTGATGTCAATAGGGTGTTAAAGTCTACTATTATCATGTTACTGTCAATTTATCCTTTTATTTCTGTTAGTGTTTATTTTATACATTTGGATGTTCCTATATTGGGTGTATATATGTGGAGTGTAATATCCTCTTTTCATATTGATTCCTTTATCATCAAATAATGCCCTTATTTTTCTTTTTAGCTTTTGTCTTAAGATCTATTTTGTCTGATATGAGGGTTTTTTTCCCCCCATTATAGCTGGTTAACAGTGTTCTGTCAATTTTCTACTGTACAGCATGGTGACCCTGTTACACATCCATGTATAGATTCTTTTTTCTCACATTATCATGCTCCATCACAAGTGACTGGACATAGTTTCCAGTGCTATACAGCAGGATCTCATTTCCTATCCATTCCAAAGGCAATAGTTTGCATCTATTAACCCCAGATTCCCAGTCCATCCTACCCGCCCCCAACTCTTGGGAACCACAAGTCTATTTTCCAAGTCCATGATTTTCTTTTCTGTGGAAATGTTCATTTGTGCAGTATATTAGATTCCAGATATAAGTGATATTATTTGGTATTTGTCTTTCTCTTTCTAACTTACTTCACTTAGTATGAGAGTCTCTACTTCTATCCATTTTGCTGCAAATGGCATTTTTTAATTTTTTATGGCTGAGTAGTATTCCATTGTGTATATATACAACATCTTTCTAATCCAAGCATCTGTCAACGGACATTTGGGTTGTTTCCATGTCATGGCTATTGTGAATAGTGCTGCAATGAACATGCATGTTCGTGTGTCTTTTTCAAGGAAAGATTTGTCTGGGTATAAGCCCAAGAGTGAGATTGCTGGGTCATATTGTAGTTCTATGCATAGTTTTCTAAGGTACCTCCATACTGTTTTCCATAGTGGTTGTACCAATTTACATTCCTACTAGTGGTGCAGGAGTGTTCCTTTTTCTCTACACCCCCTCCAGCACTTATTATTTGTGGACTTATTAAAGATGGCCATTCTGACTGGTGTGAGGTGGTATCTCATGGTAGTTTTGATTTGCATTTCTCTAATCATCAGTGATGTTGAACATTTTTTCATGTGCTTGTTGGCCATCTGCCTATCTTCTTTGGAGAAATGTCTATTCAGGTCTTTTGCCCATTTTTCCATTGGGTTGTTTGTTGGTTTTTTTTAGTGTTGAATTGTATAAATTGTTTGTGTATTTTAGAGATTAAGCCCTTGTCAGTTGCCTCTTTGACACTATTTTCTCCCATTCTGTAAGTTGTCTTTTTGCTGTCTTTTTGGTTTCCTTTACTGTGCAACAGCTTGTCAGTTTGATTAGGTCCCATTTGTTTATTTTTGCTTTTATTTCTGTTGCCTTGGGAGACTGATCTGAGAAAATATTTGTGTGGTTGATGTCAGAGAATGTTTTGCCTATGTTCTCTTCCAGGAGTTTGATGGTGTCTTTTCTTATATTTAAATCTTTATGACATTTCAAGTTTACTTTTATGCATGATGTGAGAGTGTTTCTAGTTTCATTGATTTGCATGCACCTGTCCACTTTTCCAGCAATACTTGCTAAAAGACTTTCCCCCCATTTTATATTCTTGCCTCCTTTGTCAAAGATTAATGTAGGTGTCTGAGTTTATTTCTGGGTTTCTGTTCCATTGGTCTGTATGTCTGTTTTGGTACCAGTACCACACTGTCTAGATTACTGTGGCTTGGAAATATTGCCTGAAGTCTGGGGGAGTTATGCCTCCTGCTTGGTTTTTGTTCCTCAGGATAGCTTTGGAAATTCTGGGTCTTTTGTGGTCCCATATAAGTTTTTGGACTGTTTGTTCTAGTCCTGTGAAAAATGTCCTGGGTAATTTGATAGGGATTGCATTGACTCTGTAGCTTTCTTTGGGTAGTATGGCCATTTTTACAATATTAATTTTTCCAACCCATGAGCATGGAATATCTTTCCATTTCTTTGTGTCTTCTTTGATTTCCTTGGTTAATGTTTATAGCTCTCAGCATATGTCTTTCACCTCCTTGGTCAGGTTTATTCCCATTATTTGATTTTTTGGGGTGCAATTTTAAAAGATACTGTATTTTTGTACTCCTTTTCTAATATTTCATTGTTAAAATGAATTTAACATTCTGAATGTTAATCTTATATCCTGCTACTTTGCTGAATTTGTCAATCAGTTCAGGTAGTTTTTGGGTTGTGTCCTTAGGGTTTTCTATATGCGTACAGTGACAATTTTACCTCTTCTCTTCCAATTTGGATACCTTTTATTTCTTTTGTTTGTCTGATTGCTGTGGCTAGGACTTCCAATACTATGTTGAATAACAGTAGAGAGAGTGGGCATCCTTGTCTTGTTCCAGATTTTAGTGGGAAGGCTTTCAGCTTTTCTCCATTGAGTATTATATTTGCTGTGGGTTTGTCATAAATGTCTTTTATTATGTTGTATTTCCTCTATACCCACTTTGGTAAGAATTTTTATCATGAATGGATGTTGGACTTTGTCAGATGCTTTTTCTGTATCTCTTGAGATGATCATGTGGTTTTTGGCTTTTCTTTGTTAATGTGGTGTATGATGTTGATTAATTTGTGTATGTCGAACCATCTTTGCAAACCTGGGTTGAATCCCACTTGGTCGTTGTCTATCATATTTTTTTATATATTGTTGGATTTGGTTGGCTAAAATTTTGTTGAGAATTTTTGCATCTATATTCATCAAAAAAATTTTTTTTCTTTTATGGTTGCCACATGTATGTGGAATTTCCAGGCCAGGGATCAGATCCAAATTGCAGTTGCTAACTACACTGTACCTGTAGCAAACACCAGATCCTTAACCCACCATGCTGGGCCAGGGATTGAACCTGTGTCCCAGTGCTCCAGAGACAGCTGATCCCATTTCACTACAGTGTGAACCCCTGATATGAATATTGTTGCCACCATTTTCTTGTTTCCATTTGCATGAAATATCTTTTTCCATCCCTTCACTTTTAGTCTGTGTGTGTGTCTTTAGATTTGAAGTGAATCTTTTGTAGATAGCATATAGTAAATTCTTGTTTTTAATCCAGTGTGTCTTATTTTGATCACAGCATTTAGTCCATTTATGTTTAAAGTAATTATTGATAGGTATGTACTTATGGCCATTTTATCCATGTTTTTCAGTTATTTTTGACATTTTTCTTGGTTAATTTCTTCTTTTTTTTTCCCTGTTGTGGCTCAGTTTTCTTTAGTATATTTGAGTTTCTTTCTTTTTGGTTTCTGTGAATCTATTGTATATTTCTGATTTGTAGTTACCATGAAGTTAAGAATGTTGACCCATAACTATATCTACTTGCTTTAAACTGATAGTCATTCTCATTCAAATACATTCTAAAAGATCTAAAATTTTATACACTCTCCCCCATATTTTGTGACTTTGATGTACTATTTTATATCCTCGGGCTTATCCTTTACTGTTAGTTGTAGTTACAATTGCTTTTATAGTTTTTAAAAAAATTTTTTTAAATCTATATACTGGTTTATTTAAGCAATCTTGAATCATTTTCTATATTTTCCTTTCCTATTGTGATTTTCTCTTTTCTAAAGATTCTTTTCTGTTTACAGAAGACCTTTTAATATTTTTTTTTTAGTTTTGGTTTAATATTGATGTCTTTTTTTAGTTTTTGCTTGTCTGAGAAATTCTTTCTTTCTCCCTTTATTTTTAATGATAATCTTGCTGGGTAAAGTATTCAAGGTTGCAAGCATAAATATAACATGCTTGTGTCCTGCAATGTTTCTGCAGAGAAAGTTTCTGCTGTTAGCTTTGGGGGTGGGGAGATTCCCTTGTCATTGACAGTTTTTTTCTTATTGCTTTTACAATCTTCTCTTTAACTTTTGCCATTTTTAAAACGACACATCTTGGTGTGATTCTGTTTGGGTTCACCTTATTTGAGACCTCAAATGCATTGGATCTATAGGTTGCTTTGAGTAATATGTTTATTTAAAAATTTTTAATTTCTTCCAGTCTGTGAATGTGATATATCTTTCCACGTGTTTGTGTCATCTTCAATTTCTTTTTTGTCTTATGGTTTTCTGAGAAACCTGCTTTCACCTCCGTAGGAAGGTTTACACTCCTAGGTATTTTATTCTTTTTGATGCAATGATCAGTGGAATTGTTTCCTTAAGATCTGTTTCTGATATTTCATTGTTAGTGTACAGAAATGCAACAGATTTCTCTGTATGAATTTTGTATCCTCTAACTTTATCAAATTGATTGATGAACTCTGGTAGTTTCCTTTCAGATTTTAGAATATAGAAAATCCTAAAGATGATTTTCTATATACAATATTATGTCATCTGCAAACCATGGTAGTTTTTATTATTTTCCAAATTGGATTCCTTTTATTTCCTTTCCTTCTCTTCTCTGATTGCTGTGGCTAAGACTTTCAAAAACTATGGTGAGGGTAGATAGCCTAGTCTTATTTCTAATCTTAGGAGCAATGCTTTTAGGTTTTCACCATTGAGAATAATATTGGCTATGGGATTGTTATATATGGCATTTATTATGTTCAGTAATAACATACTGTTCTTTTTATGCCAACTTTCTGTAGAAGTTTTATCACATAGGAATGTTGAAATTTGTCAAAAGCTTTTTCTGCATTTATTGACAGTCATATGGTTTTTACTTTTTTTTCTTTTTATCTTTTAATTTTCTGAGCATTCCTACATGGTTAGATTTTCTTTTCTTTCTTTTTTTAAAAACTCAATTTTATTGTATTTATAGTTATTAACTGTCATCAAAACTCAATTTTACAACATTTCCATTCCAAACCGCAAGCCCACCCCTCTCTTGCAACCTGACTCCTTTGGTAACCATAAGTTTTTCAAAGACTGTGAGTCAGCTTCAGTTCTGCAAAGAAGTTCATTGTATCCTTTTTAAAGGTTGCATACATAAGTGATAGCATATGAAGAGTGTGTGTGTCTCACTGTCTGACTAACTTCACTTGGCATGATAATTTCTTGGTCCATGGCTGTAAGTGCCATTATTTCGTTTCTTTTTATGGTTGAGTAATATTCCATTGTGTATATGTACCACATCTTCTTTATTCACTCCTCTGTTGATGCACATTTAGGTTAATTCCATGTCTTGGCTATTATATATAGTGCTGCAATGAACACTGGGGTACACATATTCTTTCAGGTCATGGTTTTCTCTGGATAGATGCCCAGAAGCGGGATTGCTGAATCAAATAGTAATTCTATTTTTAGGTGTTTTTTTTTTTTAAAGGAATCTCCATACGGTTTTCCATAGTGGTTGAACCAATTTACATTCCCACCAATAGTGCAAGAGGGTTCCCTTTTCTCCACACCCTCTCCAGCATATATTGTTTGTAGACTTTTTGATGATGGCCATTCTGGATGGTGTAAGGTGGTACCTCAGAGTGGTTTTAATTTACATTTCACTAACAACTACCGATGTTTAACATCTTTTCTTGTGTTTTTTTGGCCACCTGTAAGTCTTTGGAGAATTGTCTGTTTACATATTCCGCCCATTTTTTGATGGGTTTTTGATTTTTGGGAATTGAGCTGCAGGCATTGTTTTTAAATTTTGGAGACTAGTCCCTTGTCAGTCACTTCATTTGCAAATATTTTCTCCCATTCTGTGGGCTGTCTTTTCATTTTGCTTAGGGTTTCCTTTGCTGTGAAAAAAAATTTTAAGTTTAATTAAAGCCCATGTGTTTATTTTTTATTGTCATTACTCTAGGAGGTAGATTGGAAAATATGCTTAATATGATTTAAATTTTCCTAAATTTTCCATGGCTGATTTGTGGTCCAGAATGTGATCTGTTCTAGAGAATGTTCTGTGTGCAGTTGAGAAGAATATGTATTCTGCTACTTTTGGGTTTAATACTCTATAAATATCTATTAAGTCCATCTGGTCTAATGCACTATATAAGATCCATGTTTGCTTGTTGATTTTCTGCCTGGATGATCTGTCCATTGCTATAAGTGGGGTGTTAAAGTCCCCTGCTATTATTGTGTTATTGTCAATTTCTCCTTTTAAGGTTATTTGCAGTAACCTTATATATTGAGGTGATCTTATATGGGGTGCATATATATTTACAAATGTTATATCTTCTTGGATTAACCCTTTGATAGTTAGGTAATGTCCTTTGTCTCTTATAATATTCTTTATTTTAAGGCCTATTTTGTCTGATATGAGTATTGCTGCTCCAGCTTTCCTTTGATTCCCGTTTGCATGGAACATTTTCTTCCATCGTCTCACTTTCAATTTGTGTTTTCCTAGAACTGAAGTGGGTCTTTTGGGTCTTGTTTTTGTAACCATTCAGCCAGTCTGTGTTTTTTAATTGAGGCATTTAGTCCATTTCCATTCAAGATAATTATTGATATGTATGTTCTTATTGCCATTTTATTAGCTGTTTTGGATTTGTTTTGTTGGTCTTTTTTCTTTTCCCCTGTCTCTTGTGTATTGATGACTATCTTTACTGTTGTATCTGGGTTGCCTTTTCTTATTTGTGTGTGTATCTATTGTAGATATTGGTTTAGAGTTACCATAAAGCTTTGATAGAAGATTCTATATATTTACAAGATTGTTTTAAGTTGTTGGTCTCTTAATTGCAAATGCATCTTCAGCATCCAGCATTTGTACCCTCCTCTCCTCACAATTTCTTGTTTTTGTAGCATATTTGTGTGTGGATGATTTCCTACCTTCCTATAAGTGTGCCTTTACTAGTGAGCCTTGTCATTTGTAATATTTTTGTTTCTAGTTGTGGCCTTTTCTTTTCCACCTAGAGAAGTTCCTTTAGTATTTGTTGTAAAGCTGGTTTAATGGTGCTTAATTCTCTTAGCTTTGCTTGTCTGTAAAGCTTTTGATTTCTCCTTCAAATCTGAATGGGTTGGAGGTTTTATCCTTTCATCACTTTAAGTGTATTGTGCCACTCTTTTCTGGCCTGCAGAATTTCTGCTGAAAAATCAGTGAATAACCTTATCAGGGTTCCCTTGTATATTATTAGTTTCTTTTCCCTAGCTGCTTTCAATATTTTCTCTTTGTCTTTAATTTTGGTCAGTTTGATTAATATGTGTCTTGTAGTGTTCTTCCTCGGGTTTAATTTATATGGTACTTGTTATGCTTCCTGGATTTCGGTGAGTGACTCCTTCCCCATGTTAGGGAAGTTTTGGCATCTATCTCTTCAAATATTTTCTCTGGCCCTTTCTCTCTCTTCTCCTTCTGGCATCCCAATAATGTGGACGTTGGTGCATCTAACATTGTCCCAGTGCTCTCTTAGACTGTCTTCATTTCTTTTCAATCTTTTTCTCTTTTCTGTTCCACATCAGTGATTTCTACCAGTCTGTCTTCTACCTTGCTTATTCATTTTCTGCCTCCTGAATTCTTTTAGTTGTATCTAGTGAATTTTTTATTTGTCATTATATTTTACATCTCTGCTTACTTAATCCTTAAATCTTCTATTTCTTTCTTTTTTTGTCTTTTTGCCTTTTCTAGGACCACACCTGTGGCATATGGAGGTTCCCAGGCTAGGGGTCTAGTCGTAGCTGTAGCCTCCGGCCTACACCACAGCCGCAGCAACGTGGGATCCAAGCTGCATCTGCAACTTACACCACAGGTCAAGGCAACACTGGATCCTTAACCCACTCAGCGAGGCCAGGGATCGAACCTGCAACCTCATGGTTCCTAGTCGGATTGGTTAACCACTGAGCCTAGATGGGAACTCCAAATCTTCTATTTCTTTGCTCAATGTTTTTTCCTTGTAATTTATAAATATTTGCCTCCAGTTTATTTCCAAGATCTTGAATCATCTTTACT
Source organism: Catagonus wagneri (assembly GCA_004024745.2). Classification (NCBI taxonomy): domain Eukaryota; kingdom Metazoa; phylum Chordata; class Mammalia; order Artiodactyla; family Tayassuidae; genus Catagonus; species Catagonus wagneri. Next base: position 1,364,157 of record PVHT020000065.1, read on the forward strand.
ATCATTAGTCTAAAATTTTTTTCATGGAAGTTGGTAATCTCCAGATCACTTAGCTGTTTTTCTGTTTTTTTTTTTTTTTCCCTTATCTGAGTCATAATTCTCTGTCTTTTCATTTTGTATAGATTTTTATTGTGGTATCCTTTTTGCAGACAATAGGGTTAGCCTCTCTTAATTCTGATGTCTGCCCTCCTTATCACTGAAATTTATATGGGGGGCTTGCTGTAGGCTTTCTGATAGGAGGGACTGGTGGCTGCCTACTGGTAGGTGGAGCTGATTCTTATCCCTTTGGTGGGTGGGGCTTTGTCTCTGGGTGTGATTAGAGGTGGCTGTGTGACTGGGGGGTCTTTAGGCAGATTGTTTGCTGCTGGGTGTATCTGTGTTCCCACACAGTTTGTTGTTTGGCCTGGGGCTTCTCAGCCTTGATGGGTTCCCACACAGTTTGTTGTTTGGCCTGGGGCTTCTCAGCCTTGATGGGTGGGGCCAGATTTTTCCAAAATGGCCACATCTTGAGTTCACACTGATGATTATTCCTGTGACATTTGCCTCCAATATCCTTACACCACAATAAGCCACAGTCATCTCCTGTTTTCTCAGGAGATCCTCCAGGAACTGCAGGCAGTTCTGACCCAGATTCCTGTGGCGTCCCTGCTTTGCCCTGGGAGCCAGTGCACATGAAAACTTTGTGCACCTTTCAAGAGTAGAATCTCCATTTCCCCCAGTTCTCTGGAGCTCCTGAGCACAAGCCCTGCTAGCGCTCAATGCCAAATACTCTGGGAGCTTCTCCTCTCTGCCAGATCCCCAAGTGTGGGGACCCGAGCCCTGCCTCAGAACTCTCATTCCTGTGGGTGAGTCTTTGTGATACAGTTACTTTCCAGTCTGTGGGCCACCCACCAGGTGGGTATGGGGTTTCTTATATTGCATAATCACTGCTCCTACCATCTCAATGTGGCCTCCTCTTTGTCTTCTGGAGTAGGATATCTTTATTGAAAGTTTCCTGTCTATTTTGTTGAAGGTTGTTTGGCAGTTGTTTGTAATTTTTTTCCTTTTATGAGAGAAAGTGAGCTCCTGTCCTTCAACTCTGCTGTCTTAATCCTGTCCTCCAGGTTTTATTTTTTATTTTATTTTATTTTATTTTTTGTCTTTTTGCCTTATCTAGGCCCTCACCCATGGCATATAGAGGTTCCCAGGCTAGGGGTCCAACAGGAGCTGTAGCTGCCGGCCTTCGCCACAGCCACAGCAACGCGGTATCTGAGCCACGTCTGCAACCTACACCACAGCTCATGGCAACGCTGGATCCTTAACCCACTGAGCAAGGCCAAGGATAGAACCTGTAACCTCATGGTTCCTAGTCAGATTCGTTAACCACTGAGCCATGATGGGAACTCCAGTTTTTATTTTTTAATCTGTTCAAGTGATATATCATATTGATTAATTTCTGCACATTGAAAAGTCTTGCAACCCTGGGGTAAATCCACTTAATTATGGTGTATGATCCTTTTATTAATATATTGCTAGAGTCAGTTTGCTAATATTTTGTTGAGGATTTTTGCATCTATATTCATCAGTGTTATTGGCCTGTGGTTTCCTTTTTTTTTGTGATGTCTTTGTCTAGTTTTGGTATCAGGGTGATGGCGGCCTCCTAGAATAATTTCAGAATCCTTTCTTCCCCTGCAATTTTTTGCAGTAGTTTGAGAAGGATAGGTATTAACCCTTCTCTGAATGTCTGGTAGAATTCACCTGTGAAGCTCTCTGATCCTAGGCTTTCTTTTTAAAATTACTGATTCCTTTTAATTACTGGTTATTGCTATTTTCATATTCTCTATTTCTTCCTGATTCAGTCTTGGGATATTGTACCTTTCTAAGACTGTGTCCGTTTCTTTTAGGTTGTCTCTTATTGTTTTATCATTTCTAATAGTAGACCTTTATGATCCTTTGTATTTCTGTGGTGTCAGTTGTAGCTTTGTCACTTCTGATTTTACTGATGTTAGCCCTCTCTCTTTTTTCTTGATGAGTCTGGCAAAATTTTATCAGTTTTGTTTATCTTTCTGAAGAGCCAGCTCTTTACTTTCATTCATATTTTCCTTTTTTTGTCTCAATTTCATTCATTTCTCTTCTGATCTTTATGAGTTCTTAACTTCTACTATCTTTGAGTTTTGTTTGTTCTTTTTCTAGTCCCTTTAGCTACAACATTGGGTTTTTATTGAAATTTTTCTTATTTCCTGAGGTAAGCTTGCATTGCTATAAACTTCCATCTTAGAAATGCTTTTGTTGCCTCTCATAAATTTTGGATCATTGCGTTTTCATTTTTGTTTCTCTCTAGGTATTTATTTCCTCTTTGATTTCTTTACGGATCCGTTGGTTATTTAGTAGCATATTGTTTAGCCTTCACATGTTTGTTTTTTGAAGTTTTTTCTTGTAGTTGATTTCCGGTCTCATATTATTGTGGCCATTGAAGATTCTTCATGTAATTTATATTTTCTTAATTTACTGAGACTTGTTTTGTGACTTAGCATGTGATATATACTGGAGAATATTCCATGTACAATTGAAAAGAATGTATATTCTGCTGCTTTCAGATGGAATGTTCTCTATGTATCTAAGTCCATCTGCTGTGATATTCCATTTGAGGCCAGTGTTTCCTTTTTGATTTTTCTGCCTGGATTATCTGTCCTTTGATGGAAGTGGGATATTAAAATCACCTACTAATACTGTGTTACTGTTGACTTTTCCCTGTATGTTTGTTAATATTTTCTTTATTATTTAGGTGCTCCTATATTGAGTGCATATGTATTTACAATTGCTATATCTTCTTAGATTGATTCCTTGATCATTATGTAATGTCTTTTTTTTCTATTCTAACAGTTTTTATTTTAAAGTCTATTTTTTTAATGTAAGTATTGCTACCGTGACTTTCTTTTGATTTCCACTTGCATGGAATACCCTTTTCCATCCCCTTACCTTCAGTCTATGTGTGTCTTTAGATCTGAAAGGAATTTCTTATATGCAGCATATATAGGGGTCTTGTTTTTGTATCCACTCAGCCACTGTATGTCTTTAACTGGAGCATTCAGTCTGATGACATTTAAAGTAATTTTTTGATATGTATTATTTTTGCTATTTTGTTATTGGTTTTGAGGTTGGTTTTGTAGAAGTTGTTTGTTCCGTTTTTCTTCTTTTGTTCTTGTCTTTTGTGATTTGGTGAATATCTTTAATGTTATGTTTGGATTCCTTTTTCTGTTTTGCATGTATGTCTACTATGAATTTTTGGATTGTGATTAACATAAGTATATACAATATATATAGCTATTTTAAGTTACTGACAGCTTAATTTCAAATGAATTTTTACAATCCTGCATTTGTACTCTTCTCCCCTCCTGATTACTGTTTTGGATATAATATTTTATATCTGTGTATCTCTAAACTGCTTATTTTTTTTTTTGTCTTTTTGCCTTTATGTAGAGCTGCACCCACGGCATATGGAGGTTCCCAGGCTAGGGGTCCAACAGGAGCTGTAGCCGCCGGCCTTTGCCACAGCCACAGCAACGTGGGATCCGAGCCGCGTCTGCGACCTACACCACAGCTCACGGCAATGCCGGATCCCTAACCCACTGAGCAAGGCCAGGGATCGAACCTGCCACCTCATGGTTCTTAGTCACATTCGTTAACCATTGAGCCACGAAGGGAACTCCATAAACTGCTTATTTTTGATATAGATGATTTTACTACTTTTGTCTTTCAACTTTCCTACTAGTTTTGTGCATGTATGATTTTCTATTTTTACTGTATGTTTGCCTTTACCAAGGAGATATTTCATTTCATAATTTTTATATTTCTAGTTGTGGCCTTTTCTTTTTCTCTTAGAGAAATTCCTTTAAGTTTCTCGTAAAGCTGGTTTGGTGGTGCTGAGCTCTTTTAATTTGCTTATCTGTTAAACTTTTGATCTCTCCATTAATAATGAATGAGTGCCTTGCTGTGTAATGCCTATCAGTTTAGGTTTTCTCCTTTCTTCACTTAAAATACATCCTCCTCCTCCATCTGGTCTGCAGAGTTTCTGCTAAAAAGTCAGCTGATAGTCTTAAGGAAGCTCCCTTTGTTGTTTCCCTTTGCTGCTTTTAATAGTCTCTCTTTATCTTTAATATTTCCATTTTGTTTACAATGTGCCTTGGTGTGTTCCTCTTTGGCTTGATTCTGTATGAGACTCTGTACCTCCTGGACTTGGATGTCTGTTTCCTTTTCCCAGTTTGGGAAGTTTGCAGCTATTTTATCTTAAAATATTCTCAGCTCCCTTCTTTCTCTTATCCTTCTGAGATAACCTATAATGTGAATATTAGTGCACTTGCTGTTCCAGATGTCTTTTAAATTGTCCTCATTTCTTTTAATTCATTTTTTTTCTGTTCAAAATCAGTGATTTCCACTACTCTATCGTCCTGATTGTGATCCATTTCTCTGTATCATTTAATCTATTATTGATTCCTAGTGTATTTTTTATTTCAGTTATTGTACTCTTCATCTGTTTGGTTCTTCTTTATATTTCCTAACTCTGTTAAAATGTTCTAACTTCTCATTCTTTGCATATATTCTCCTGGGTTCTTTGATCATCTTTATGATCACTACCCTGAACTCTTCCTTGGGTAGATTCCCTATCTCCACTTTACTTATTTCTTGTTCTGGGGTTTAATCTTGTTCCTTTGTCTGCAATGCATTCCTCTGTTGCCTCGTTTTGACTAGGTTGCTGTTTTAATATTTATGTAGTTACATTTACTGACCTTGGAGAAGTGGCCTTTTGGCGGAGATGTCCTCTGCATTCCAGCATCACAGTGTCCTTTGTGCTATATGCTCTAAGGTTCCTGCCATGAGAACTGCATGTGTCCTTAGTTGTGACAGGCTGACCATGTGAGCTGTCTGGTAAGCTTGATTGGCTGCTGGTCCAGTTGGTTGCCAGGCTCTGTCTTGTACAAAAGTTGTCAGCCATCACTTGGTGGGACAGGGTCATGAGGCAGACAACTACGGAAGCCTAGGTGTCCCCAGGAGTAGTGCTGGGTCACTGGTGGGTATAGTCAGGGTACAGAAGCCTCCTAGGCTATTGTCCTGCCACTGGTGAGTGACACCAGTCCTGGGGTTATTGCCAGACTGCTGGTGGGCAGAGCTAGGTCCTGGAGTCTGACTGAAGGCCCCAGTGGTCCTAGAGCTGATTTGGATTATTGGTGGCAGAGGCTAGCTCCTGACACAGTTGGGTGTGGGTTCCAGTGTATCCTGTAGATTATGTTGACCTGGTAGAGGGCAAGGATAGGAGACAGCGAGACAGCTGGACCCATAGAAGGCTTTGAGCCTCTGATGGGCTGCTGGGTTCACAGGCTGCAGGAATGTGGTTTCCTTGCATCTGTATCCCAGTGTGTGAGGTCTTACTTACTAAATTAAGTAAGCAGACTCTGTGGAGGGCAGGGATAGAACCCAGGGTATTCTGGGGCTGATGCCTGCCCACTGGTGGGTGGAGCTGGGTCTTGGGCCCTCTGGTGTTCTGGTGGTCAGGGTCAAGGAGTCTTAAGGCAGCTTGTCTACTGATGTATGAGCTGTGTCCCTGCATAGTTACTTACTTAGCCTGAGCCATCTCAGAACTGCCACCTATAAGCTTGTGGGCCCAGATGGTTTCGGGTTCTGGGGCTATTACGCTAGAGGGAGGATTCCACAAAGACAATTGCCAGAACCAGTGTCCACGTGGTAGAAGAAGCTCCTCAGATGGCTGCTGCCAGTGTCTGTGTCCCCAGGGTGAGCTTCACTTGCTTCTGACCTCTCCAGGAGACTCTCCAATATCAGCCGGTAGGTCTGACTCATGCTCCTATCAAATTATAGAAGACTCTATTTCTGCCAGTCTTCTGGGACTCTCAAATGTAAGTCCTGCTGGACTTCAAAGCCAAATGCTTTGGGACTACCATGAAAGGAAACAATTATAATGCAATAGAAGTCCCCTGTGTTCCCCTCTGAGTTTCATCTCCATCCCTTGTCTAATCCATACCTCTGGGTTAAGCATTGTATAGAATTTGGTGTTTATAATTTCCATGCACTCTTAATTTCATGACTATTAATATTAGTCATATGAACACTTACAAAGTTCCAGGCACTCTTCTAAGGGCTTTAAAGGTGCTAAATAGTAATAAAATCTTCTATGAGATAGATCACCTTATTATAATTATTCTTATCCTCATTTTACTGATGAGAAAACTAGAGCCTAGAGACACTGGCTACTTTCCCAGAGACACTCAGTTGGTATGTGTGTGTTATTTGGAACCAGTTAGTCTGGCTTTACAATCTTTGCTATTAACCATGATACTGCTATCTATGTTTATATCTATATCTATCTCCTTAAGAATTAAGTAACAATAGTCTTATTTCACATGATATTAAACTTGGTATACATTGTATTATATTTACATGTTTTTTTGCAACTACCTTTTTATACTACTTTGTTTTGTGCTCCTGAGTTTCATCCATGTTGTTTGTAGTTCAAACTCATTCATTTTATCTCCTATATACAATTCAACCATGTGAACTAATCTCTGTTTATTTATTCATTCTAATTTTGATGCATACTTAGATTACTTCCAAATTTCTGTTATTAAAAGTAAATTCACAATAAATACTTTTTATGTGTGTCTCCTGTCGAACAAATTAGTTTCTCTAGGCTGTGTTATGTGAGTGAAACTGATAGTCACAGAACATATACACAGGCAATTTTATTAAATTTTGCCAGGTTTACTTTCCAAAAAGTTTGACCAGTTCACATTTGCCACAATTATATATGCTGCTCCTGCACCATATGGAGGTTCCCAGGCTAAGGGTCAAATCAGAGCTGTAGCCACTGGCTTACGCCACAGCTACAGCAACGTGGGATCCAGCTGCATCTGTGACCTACACAACAGCTCACAGCAACGCTGGATCCTTAATCCACTGAACAAGGCCAGGGATAGAAACTGTGTGCTCGGGTTTGTTAACGACTGAGCTATGATGGGAACTCCGCCACAGCTATATTTTACACTTTCTAGTTTTTGCCCAGCTGTTATGCATGTAATAGAGTCTTGCTGTGGTTTTAACCATTGTCCCCGTTCCCAGGGTGAGCTTCACTTACTTCTGATCTCTCCAAGAGACTCTCCAGGTGTGGTTTTAACCATTATATTCTTAACACTTTGTGAGGAATGCCTGCTCCAGTGATCTCTTACTGCATAACAAAATTTACCCCCCAAATTTAATCTCTTAAAATAAACAGTTTGTTAAATTCAAATGTTTCGTAGATCACAAATTCAAACAGGTAGGAGCAGAAATGGCTTGTCTCAGCACCAGGATGTCTGGCACCTCAGCTGAGAACACTACAGAGCTGAACTGACTCCGTGGAGGAGGCTGGTACTGTGTGAAAGCATCTTTACTGGGAGGGGACATAAACCTCACTTCTAGAAAGGAAGAACATCAGAGAATTTGTGAACATGTTTAGAACGGACATCATGCCCTACAAGTGCTCTTTGGTCATTTTCTCTAAAATAACACTTAGGTAACAGGGTGTACTTTGTTTTGAATAGCACTTTACGTGTTATTGTTAAATTTCATGTTTTTCCAGAAAGATATTAAGATCTCCAAAAAGTTTATCGAAGGATGAAAGAAGTGAAAGAAATAACAAAATAAATACTTTACTTCATAATCATTTTAATATCTCAAATAGTAAAGTAGATTCCAGTGAGGATATTAACTGTGAATATACATATTGGAACAAATAAATCTGTTTGATGATTTCTCACTAGTAAAAGAAAAATTAAAAAGTGAAGAGGGGAGTTCCCATCATGGTGCAATGGAAATTAATCCAACTAGGAACCATGAGGTTGCAGGTTCAATCCCTGGCCTCGCTCAGTGGGTTAACGATCCGGCGTTGCTGTGAGCTGTGGTGTGGGCCGTAGACACGGCTTGGATCCTGTATTGCTGTTGCTGTGGCGTAGGCTGGGAGCTGTAGCGCCGATTAGACCCCTAGCCTGGGAACATCCATATGCCGCTGGTGGGGCCCTAAAAAGCAAGAAAGCAAAAAAAAAAAAAGTGTAGAGGGAAGAAACATATCTCTGAAATAGAATTTTGTAGAATTGATCAGTCATTTGTCCCCAGCCCGTGGTGTTGTTTATTAGAGTAATTTCTTAATAAGTGATATAGTACCAGTGAAGTTTTTATACCTATTATTCTGGTAAACTCATAAAGTTTTTTCAGAATATAAAAATAATTATTTTCCATCCAAAATTGTTGTTTTTTGTTGGTGAAGCTGTAAAAGAGATTTCAGTGAGCATCGGCTTTTCTTCCTTTCTAACCTACACATCTTTCTTTGGAGAACTACCCCTCCCCCAGTACATATATTGTGGGGATGCTGTCATCACGTCTAACCCCTTACCCAGGCAGAGAAATAGGCTTTGACTCAGGCTGGACCATCAGAGTCCCCTTGGGGGCCTGATATAGTGCATAAAAAGCCTCATTCTCCTTCATCAGGGACCATGAACTCTTTTGAAAGTACAAGCCTGGAGTGGCTGTTGGTTTTCTTTTCTGTCCCATGGAGTGTGCCTGTTGAAGCTAAGTCAATTCTGAGGACACTGGGCTAAGAGGTGGAGAGAGAGGCAGTGTTCTGATGATATAATTTGATATTTCAGACCTTATTGTGATGAGAGTCCACCCTCAGACTTCCTGGTTATGTGAGTCTACTGCGTCCATTTTTTTTTTTTTTTTTACAAGCACTACTTTGTGTTTTGTGGTCCGTCATTTTGCTACCAAGAGAGAACTGATATCAATTCCAAAAGTACAAAAGAATGATTCAAAGTCTTCCTCCTTACAGCAAAAATCACGCTAAGCATACTAAATTAAAAACTGTGCAAAACAAGAACCAAATAAATGACAAGTATGTATGGAGGGAAGTTCAAATGAGAAAAAAAATTGATGCCATATTATCTAGAACAATATAGGTAAGACCACTGATGAGTAGTCAAATGTTTCATAGTTCACAAATTCAAACAGAGTTTTTGGTGTTAAATATATGTGAAGAAGTGCTTGGCGGATTTTTTTAATTTGTTTATCACAGGAAGAAAGCTTTGGTTAGTGATTATTTTCTGAGCCATGGTATAGAGAGGAATAATCTTTATCCACAGGACAGTAAGTGACAAAGAAGGACATTGCTAATTGATTGAAAGAGACTTTTTTCTGGGTGCCAGTAACCACATGATTTATTCACAGAGAACAGTCTGCCCCTAACTCAGCTATGTGCTTCCTGACAGTATTATGGAAAATAGTGAAACAAGTTGGTTGTGGTCATGCAGTGAGTTTTCAGCAGAAAGACAATAGTCTCTTTTCTACCTGATGATGGGCTTGGCTATTAAAAGGAAGGGTGCTCATGAGGTTGGAAAATGAAGAATGAGATGAAATCATTTCTTCATGGCAATGATAATGAGGCCATTTCAGTGACTTGGGTGGCTTGTTTAAAAGTATTGTCATTTTCAATCTTGAAAGGATCCAGATTTCTTAAGAAAAATGAGTGCTGATGAAAATGGCTTGATTGCTAAGAGTAAATCTCATAATATTTAATGATTTTTTAAACAGATAAAAAGTATTAATGCTCTGTTATGGGGGATATTTATTTCGATTAATTACTCTATCATTATAAAGAATGCAGGCAATTCAGCAAAGTACAAAGGAGAAGTTATAAAATAACTCCAAATTCCATGCCATCTGTATCATGTTAGGCTTCCTTTTATGCACAAATAGAATCAGACTGGTGAGACAGAGAGGTACTAACTAGATAGCACATACTTTATAAAAATTATATCATAATTTTTAATAGAAGATTTCCAATTTAATTTACTTATATTATAAAATCCAATTTACCAGAAGAAACGGAAATGAAAATAAGGGTAATTGAACTCAACATAAGAAAAAGAAGTTAAAGTGAAAATGAAAACTGCTGATAAATGGTCCTTCCCCACAAAAGAATTACAAAATTATAAAAAATCATGGAGAAGTTAGTTATCTTATTTAGCCACATGTGCTAATTTTAGATTCCATTAGTTGACTTCCTGTCATTTAGATAAGGAAATTACCAGTCTCACTTCCTTTACCTACCTTCCAATTTTGTTATGTTATTCTAATTTTGCCAGCTTGGAAATATTTACATTTGGTTTTATACTTGTACTAGCATCAGTGTTTATGGTTAGTATGATGTTTAGACAGATGTTCACTAAGGGCTTTTTGTCACTGCTACCTCACTACTGAGTTCTTAATTTTCACAGATCCAATTGAATGTGAAGGGGGCTATAGGTTTTCTTTCTTTTGATTATTCAAAGAGACCTTTCTTGTGCCTTTAAATTAAATGCAGCTTGACTGGGTAGCATACTCTTTTTTTTTTTTTTTCTTCTCTTAATGGATTTTATTTGAATTATAGGTGTGCATAAATCATCACAAGTCAATTTTACAGATTTTGTATCCCAAACCCCCAGTGCATCCCCCCACCCCCCCAGATTGTCTTACTTGAAAAACCAAGGTTTTCCAAAGTCTGTGAGTCATTGTCTGTTCTGTAAGAAGGTTCATTGTGTCTTTTAGTTTCCATATGTAAGCGGTATCATTGGGTGTTGCTGTCTAATTGTCTGACTGGTTTCACTTTGCATGATAATTTCTAAGTCCATCCATGTTGCTATAAATGTTGGTAATTCGTTCCTTTTAATGGCTGAGTAACATTCCATTGTGTGTATGGAGCATATCTTCCCTATCCACTCTTCTGTGGATGGGCATTTAGGTTGTTTCCATGACCTGGCTATTGCATAGAGTGCTGCAATGAACACTGGAGTGCAGGTGTCTTTTCGGGTCATGGTGTCTGCTGGATAGATGCCCAGGAGTGGGATTGCTGGATCAAATGGTAATTCTATTTTGAGTTTTCTGAGGAATCTCCATACTG